>JASSUY010007013.1:0-16287 GCA_032466535.1 Forpus xanthops | reverse complement strand
TGCCTCTCTACTCTGCTCTCGTGAGACCTCACTTGGAGTATTGTGTGCAGTTCTGGTGTCCTCAACATAAAAAGGACTTGGAACTGTTTGAACAAGTGCAGAGGAGAGCCACGAGGATGATGAGGGGACTGGAGCACCTCCTGTATGAAGACAGGATGAGAAAGTTGGGGCTGTTCAGCCTAGAGAAGAGAAGGCTGCGTGGAGACCTCAATGTAGCCTTCCAGAATCTGAAGGGGGCATATAGGGATGCTGGGGAGAGATTCTTCATGAGGGACTGTACTGAGAAGACAAGGGGTAATGGGTTCAAACTTAAAAAGGGGAAGTTTAGATTGGACATGAGGAAGAAATTCTTTGCTGTAAGGGTGGTGAGGCACTGGAATGGGTTGCTAGGGATGTTGTGAATGCTCCATTGCTGGCGGTGTTCAAGGCTGAGATGTACATAGCCTTGGGTGACATGGTTTAGTGGGAGGTATCCCTGCCCATGGCAGAGGGCTGGAACTAGATGATCTTAAGGTCCTTTCCTACCTTAACTAGTCTATGATTTTCTGTACCTGTATTTCCAAAATGTTTAAATATTTCTAAAGCATCTTTCACTCTCCTTTGCCTATGGACACAAGGCAGATAGCTAAGATTAAGACAGGAAAGGAGAGGTGACATATATTGTACTGCCATGGTTTGGATAAGCTCTTCACTTTTTACTTTTTACACTTGGAGGTTCATAAACATACAAATTAGAAGCAAATGGCTCCTTTCCTCCTTGTGCTTTGCGAAAAAAAAAAAAAAATAGGCCACAATACATGAAATGCTCTAAGCCTGTGCACCGTTTCGACTCCTCTTTCCAAAACCAGACACAGTCACTCTCTTTGGCCAACCAGAACATCATTAGAGATCTTTTCTCGCCATGAAATACTGTCTAAAACCCAGCCTCACCATCATGCCATTTCAGAGCTGCAGCACTGTTTCAGGCCACAGCAGATCTGCCGATTCCAACTAGCAGCTCCATGACACAACCCAGAGGCAGAAGGAGATGTAAACTATTTACCCTGACTCCACTTACGTTATTTTTGCAAGCCAGCAGGCCAGCCTCCCTGAGCTGTGTTTGTTTATAAGGCAAGTATTCCCTGCTCTTGCAGGGTGCTCATCAAAGGAGATGCCTGGGAGTTTCTGCCTGAGGAAAGCCACTAAGTAATCTGCATTTCTGGCATGGGAGATGCTTTGTTTAACTTGAAAATAGCTTTGAAAAGTAGTAGAGCAAATGCATTTCCCCTGAAGAACTCTGTATCACCAATGATGCTTCCATATGAGTAGAAGACACGCAATTTGCATGGCAATATTAAGGCGCCATGAAAAGCATCCAGTTAAATCTCTATGGTTTGGTTTCACATGTATGCTGTGTGCTTGCTCTACCTATCTATCTACCTACCTACCTTTCACTCCCACCTCATAGTACCTTTCCCTGGATCTGCCTTTCTGTCTGTCATCAGGTTCTTTCAGTTTTGTGTTAGGTGTTTTTTTTAATAAACCAGAGGCACCTAAGCTTGAGGATGAATACATAAGGAGTTTTCAGATTTGATGGCTAAACAAAAAATTAAGATTGGAAGTAAACTTAAATAAGCTATGGGAGCTTCCTCTCATAATGACTCAGCCAACTTTGAATTCATATTGTTCAGCTCAAGGAATTTTCTTCCTTTCTAGGTTCTTTACTGCTTCTTGAAAACATTGTATTTTTGGGTTTGTTGCTTAGAGCTAGGTCAATATTTATATGCAAATGTTATTTTGAAATAAAAATATTTACATTTTACTGGGAACAAGTTATACTAATTTTCAAAAATCCAGGTTTTATTTAGCTGAAACTATTTGTCAAGTGTAATGCAAATTTGTGAATACTTTGGGCCTAAAATGAAACATTTTTCTGCTGATTCTCACTTTCTTATCCTTGTTAGCTGTCTCAACTTTTCCAATCAGTTTTATCAACCATATCAACTTTCCAGTCTTCTAGAAGACAAATTTTAAGGACAATGATGGAAAAGTTAATTAGGAATTTCCTATTGTATATATAAATTTTAATAGGATTTACACATAACTCAACTGAAAAGTAACACAACATAAAGCCAAATAAAAGTGCCTTTTCTTTTTTTTTTCTTTCCCCCACAAAATAGACTCACAGAATCAACCAGGTTGAAAAAGATCTTTAAGATTATCAAGTCCAACTGTTACTCCAGGACAGACTAGTCCACCACTAAAACACATCACTAAGAGTCCTGAAATACTATGGATCATCCCTGCCAGAAAAAGCAAGTGGTCTGCTGAGGACTTCACATTTATAAAATTCATAGGAAGTCACTGTAGACACTTGTCACCATAACAAGGAGATAGTCACTTAAATACCTACAGAGTTATGACAAAAATCTGAAAAAGGCCTATTTACATGTGAAAATAAAGTGAAACCAAAGGGAATTTATAGATTTACTTTAAATGTTTCAATGCATTATATTTCATAAACACTTGCCATGAAAATGGGACCAAAATATGCAAGGGTCTTTACTCTCTGAAGAGCTCTGTAGTTTGCATTACATTGGCCTGCTAGGATAGGACAACGCATGAATGCTGTTTCCCTACAGAATAATATGAGAAGACTGAAGCAAATCTTAGCAGAATGAGAGTTAAACACTGCCAAAAAACACCTACAAAGAACACCTCTGTGTTCATCAGCTCAGATATTAATCCTCATTTATATAACTTAAAATGAAAAATTACAACCTAAATTTTTTTTTTTTTAAGTATAATGCTTATTGTAATAACATTATAAATGAAATTGCTCACTCTTGAAGCGTGTCTGTACTTCATTTTCTTGCTGCCAGCTGTGTCAAAAACAGCAGTGAAGGAGCAGAAAAGAATGGCTCTGATTTTTTCTTTTGTGGGTTAGTTTCAAGTGTTCGGCAGTGGAATTTACTTCCATGCTCTACAGATCAGAAGCAAAAAAGCTATTTGAATTCTTTCTCCATTACCACCTTTCTGTCATCCAGTAGTTCACCTTTATTCATTAACAGAAGGAAGATATAGACTATGGAGAACTGAAACTGAAACCCACTCAGTCAAAACCCCACCTTTTGTTTCTCACAATACGTTGCGGTTACTTGTGTATGAGGACAGAATGCTGCCCTTTCCTGGGATTTTGTACAATAAATACAATCTTTTATTTTACAATTTTTAAAAAATTTAAACAAATGGCAATTTGGGGTGAGAAACTTCTAAGGATAACCATATAAGCCTTAAACTGCCATGTATGTCTCTTCTGAACCTTTTAAAATGAGACTCCAGCTCTTGTCTCAGTCTTCTACGTGCTGACAGAACTGCAGCCTTTGAGTCAAAAGTTCAGTTTCAGTTCTCACTATGCTGAATAGATGATGATGGATACATTTGCAAGCAGACACATTAAGTGTATAGAAACAGTGAGGTATATTATGGGAGGTGCTGAAAATCAAACTCAAAGCTCTGGCATTTCCTTCAGAAGGGATAAACCAACACAGTGATCTGAGTGAGCACTATTGTGGTGAAAGAACCCAGTAGTACAGCTGTGTGAAAAACTTTAGATAAATAACCCTTGTTTAGTTCAAATCAGGCGCACTGCTAAGGCCCCTTTACTTTTCTCTGGTGAGAAGACCATTCTCCAGCTCCTGACGAGACTGAAGAAATCTCACTGTTTACTAAGTGTGTTTAGAAGAGTTTTGAAATTATTTAAGAGATCATTAAGACATTAAGAGGTTTTCTTCAACTTTCCAAAGCAATTAATGTGCCTATATTGAGACACATCTTCCAACGAAGCATGAATGTCTTTGCATGGGCAAAGATGGGAGATTACCTATTCTCTTGTGCATGCTACATGAACGTGTATACTGTAGGTCTGAGTAAAAGCCAAGCTTCTGTATTGCTCAGAAAAGTGGCTGGATTGAACTGTGTGTAAATTTACCCCGAAGTGTTTTGTCCCACCTACTGAACAGTAAACAGTCACCTCAGACATCCATCCAAGCAAAATCAACAAAGGAGCTAATCCTGATTAGGCTTAACATTGTCTGAATCACATTTATGTTCACCCTGTAAAAACAGGTCACAGAAGTTAATCCAGCCTGCAAAACCATCTAGAATGAGAAAACTATTAGCCAAAGGACAAGTCATACGCTCAGTCACCTGACACAAGCCACACGCCCAGTCTTAGCAAGAATTTAACCATTGGCAACCCTTTCAATCCTTCCTTTCCTCTCTCCTTTTTCCTAAGTTGTTCAACAACAACAAAGAACTAGTGATACATGAAAGAAGGTGAATTGTATCCTTGTTCCTGAAATGAGTTATCAGAAAAGAAAATTAATTTTGTTGAAGGGTCTTAAGATAAAGGTCTAAAAGAGGGGCAAGACTCTACTCTCTGTAGGGAGAAGCGTGTTAGCAATCTTTCTGTGGAAGGTGGACATGGAAAATGAATCAGATAAAGCCCTCCAGAAGAGCAGCTTATGAAAGTGAAAAGTTCTCTGTAAGGACAAGCAGGACAGCCTAAAATTGATCCAAGGGAAGCTAGGCTTCCGCCTCTTCAGGCTTGACTAAACATCTTTGCTACTTACAAAGCAGCTGGACAAGGAAATCACAAGCTGACAGTTTGGGTATCACCAAAATTAAGGTGTCAGTCTTACTCTGAGATCACTCAACTGAAGAATTATCTTTGCTCATCCAGAAGCACTTCACTGCTAATGGCCAGCAAAGTTGCTGGCTTGCTCATTTCCTTCTATGAATAAGCGCCAGCACACCTGAATTTTACAGCAGAAATAAAGGAAAATCCAGAACCCTTCCACTAAACTTACTGCTTATAATGAAATCACTGCAAGATCTTTTTTTGCAGACCCTTTTTGGGCCATTTTCCAGGATGAAGAAACAGCTGTCTTTGCCAATCTCCTCACAGGCGAAGAAAATTTTCAAGATGTATTGCTCTGATAGAAAACAGGAGATTTTATTTTTTTCTTCTGCTTTGCCAGTGTTGCTTCAACTGGAGTCAAGTTCCTGATCCTGGAGGCACTTCCAACTGCAAATTAATTACAGGTCTGATAAACAGCATACCTTGTTGTTCATAGAGATCAGGAGCGATAAACTTAAAAACAACTTTTATTTCCTAAAAGTCTGTAAAACTGCTTTTCCCACTTTTACAAGTAGGCTAACATGAGGCAATCACTGATGTTGTCCTGTAGTTTGAAGTGTTACAAAAGGAAGCCTCAGCTGTAAATTGGGCTTTGGCAGAGGGCAAGGGCCTGAAAACACAGCAACCCTTGTAGAGGAAGAGCTTCCAACTAATTGATGGACAGAAGTAGCAGAGCCCATAGTCCAGACTGATGAAACCCATGCTGCTCAGGATGTCATCCCTTTTAATTAGGATATTAAACAGGCGAATATGGCCAAGAACTAGAATTGCCTGTTCTTCTTTCAGAATAAGCTCTCCACCCAAACAAAGTATTAATGTGTCATTCTGTGTAATAAATACATGACTTGCTACAGAGAAGTATAGCCGAACAGCTTTGGCCTTGTCTCGAACTGGTTTAAGCCTATCCATAACAAGTTCCTCTGACAATAAATTGTTTAACGTCTACAAGACAAAAAACCGGCACACTTGGTTAGTTACAGAAAGACAGGTGGACCAACAGAAACTTCCACTTAGTGCTTTACTGGCTGCCTGCCATGGTTTGAATGGAGGCAATTACGAAAAAATTGAACACATGACATTAATAAGCTTCAATATGGATTGCTGTCTGGTGGAAACAGATTTACAATGAGTTATTCTGGGTCTAGTCTTTGCTGCTAGGAACAAATGTGTTGTTTCAGATGTCAATCACATATTCTTGGTAGTATTTGAAAAGGTTAGCGAGAATACTGACATGTAGAATTGCGGATGACAGGAAGCAGTCAGTGCACTGACTTCTCTCCACATCCTGTGAGACGGCAGCCTCCCTCCACACTAACAGGGAGGTACCTCCCTGAGAGCTGCAGGGATTGCGGCAGCAGCACCCGACTCTGGGAATGCACAGCGAAGAGCAGCTACTGTTGTTGCAGAGGTTTGGTAGCAGCCCCTGCTTGTAGACTTCTCTACTGCGGAGGCAGGTGTTAATATGGAGTTTGCTCCCTGCAGCTGAGCGCTGAATACTAGCCAGATAAAACCAATCTTATCAAATATTTAGGATAGACATGTCTTGAAGCAAGTATGTCCTTGAGAGGAGCTGTGCATGGGCATCACATCCTTTTGTATCTCCAGGCTACTTGCTCTTAAATCATGTGAGTGCATAGTTTATAATAACCATACATAATATAGAGTAACTATCGCTATCACTTGGTTACCACTAAGTGATCTTGGTAATGGTAATTTTTACTTTCACAGGTTTGACACATTTTCCAGTGTTGAACCGCTATTTATCATATTCTGCAATTTCAATCTGACCCCAAACTAATTCATCTGTAAAAATAGTAACAATTATTAACAACAGGAACAATGTGCTGTGGCGATAAATTCATATGAGACGTTTCTGACATACCATAAATTCAGTAAGGGCAAGTCCAAATAACGATTTGTCACAATTTGCTGCACAAATACAACATGGAGAACAAATGGCTAGTCAATAATCTGCAGCATCAGACAGTGGGTCACTGATTAAGGCAAGTCATCAGTGTAATAATCTATCAGGAAGCAGTTACCATACTCATAGACTATTCTGTGTAAGAAAGGACAAACAAGCCTCCTGCTCAGAGCTAGGAAGGTGTTTAAGAAGCAGTGGGCAGCATTACTTCTGCAGGACAAGAACTTGTGAAAAAAAGTCTGGAAAGGCACAAGAAGCAGTTACTCATGAGGAAACATTAAAACTATGAGGTTTGTTTAACATAGAGACAAGGGACACACGGTAACAGCTCTGAAATAAGTAAAAGGCCTTTGCAAAGGGAGATGAAATGTTCTCTGGCTCCACACACGCTTGCACAGGATGGGAAACAAAGGCTGAAATTTTAACACTGAGATGTCAGACGTTCAGAAAATCCAAGTTTTCTTCAAAAGTCTGACAAAGAATGGGAACAGACTGTCTACAGAGGTACAAGAATACACCTCTCTTCCCAAAGATTTAAAACATGGTTACACAAATAGTTGTCAGAAATTGCTTATGCACAACTAAATGTGCCTTCAGGTGGCAGGAGAGGCTAGACATCTCAAACTTCCTTCCAGACTTACTTTTTGTCACCCTTTGCCACAATTTAAACATATTTACTCCAAAATGCAAATTCAGCTCACTCAAAAATTGAATCCAAGTCTCTTCATTTTAAAACCTTAAAAACCATTTTTATGTACTTTCACTTTTTTATTTCATGACACGAAATTTTAACTTGGCCTAATGAACAAAAGACAAAATAATCTAAACCCAAAATGTTTCAATTTTATACTCATAAAAGATGTCTTACTGTTAGTTGTCCATAAAAAAAAAAAAAAATAACAAAAAAAAAAAAAAACCTGTAACGATCTCCTCCAAAGAGCTTTTATCAACATAATTAAGATAATACCATTACTAAAAATCCAAGATTCCAACAACCTGGTTCCATATTGTTTTCACTGTCGTGTTCACATCAGATTATGAATAGAGGTTGGATCAATTATAGTGTCAGCCGTGGTGACAGTCTGAAATTCAGACTGTTATCACCAGAGGGAAGAAAAGAACAAAAGCAACAACTGAAGAAATGCTAAGGAACTCAGGGGGAAATTGTTTTCAGGAGACACTGATGCTTAGGAAATAATGAGACTACAATATTTTACTCTTTCTTAACTCTGGGGACTCGGAATCTGCAGCATGCTCTAAGATGCCCTTAAATCATACTTTTGTTACACAGTGAACCTAATTGCAATATGTTTCTTTGGTCATGATAGCTTAATTTCAGGGGAATAAAGCAACATTAAAAACTGCTCTGTCACTCTACCCACGTTTCCTAATCTCCTCCTTAATGAAGGCAAGAAAACACTTTTTGTTCAAGTAAAACAATCCATACCACATTTGTCGCCAAGTCTTTAACAGTGCAATAAAATTGTCCTTGGAAGATGTGAAATTTCATCTACACAATCCTTTTTTCTCAAAAGATTAATCAATATTTTGAGATATAAAGTTACTTAGTTTATAAATTGCCTTGAACTTTCAAAGTTGTAACAAACAATACAATTTACTGTGTTTTCCCCCATTTGCTTTTTCACTAACAATATTCTACGTATAGGCTGGATTCCTAACATGCAAAAGAATGCTCCAAAAAAGGGAGGAAAAATTCAAAAAGCACCTTCATGTGTCTTCTCAGGGGCCTTAAGGAAACATACCAAGTGCTTGCAACATAGCAGAAATATCTTGAATTTCTTTACGGTCTGTGTCCACTGAGTTTCAGGGGAAGTTTCCAGAGAGGCAGTCCTGGACACATCGTCGGAGCACAACAAACTGCAAAGATGCTGTGTTCAGCTTTGTCCTTTGGGAAGCACATGCAGGTGTTTCAAAAGAATGCTTTGCCTGAAACCTGCCTTTTGATTATGATGGCTTTGGAGACCTGACAAGGACACTGAGCTTTGTTTAGAGAACTTAATCCTCGTTCTCCCAGCTGCTGACAGGAAAAGGCCATGTTTTGCTTGAGTAAAAAATTCCTTTCTTAGAATCAAGGGATGAAAGTGATAAAGAAGCAACACCCTCCCTGAGTTAAAACACCCGACAACTGACTATTAACAACAGCAGAAACAGCTTTTTCTACTCTACAATATATATCAAAGTAAAAAATTTCTGCCAGGTGGTGTTAAGCATTGTAGGGATACAAAACCATCCAAATAACAACCTGATCCTGTGAGATACCAAGTTCCTCCCTCCTGTCGAATGGTAAGGAAGGCACTATGACTGCAACCTGAGCAGTGAATCACACTCCAAAGCCTACACCATCAGCCATTCCAGGGCTATACAGAGCATTATTTGAAACATTTCCAAAAAGAGAAAAACACACTGTTCATTTAAACAGACATTCAGATCTTGGATGCAAACATTGTCATTAGCTTTGTTTTCTATTACACCTACAATACTGATAGCGTGAGCCCAAAGAAAAAAATGTTCAAAGCGCGTACAGATCGATTTTTTTTTCCCCTTAAAAGACCAGTGGCACAAAGACATAGAGATTTCCAAACATATTTCAATAATATAGGCTTATAGTAAACATAATTGGAAGCATTACAGTTAATTCCATGAAGCAGTTCGATTAACCTTTCCTTAAACAAAATCTTTACCCATGAGTGAAAGAGTTTATACCAGGTGTGCGTTTGTTTGCTGCTCCTTCAAAAAATTCAACCTAGCTTGACCAAGTAACATAACAGTAAACCCCCCAGGCTGTACTATCTCAGTCCCCAGGGACCTGAAGAGTTTGAATTCCCATCAAATCATCTCCAAAGGGAATATGCCAACTCTTCAGGACTTTTCCAGTAGCCTTAATTCCTGCCTGCCTGCGACTACAGCACTCTGTGCAACAGCACAGCAAATGATGTTCCAACACTTGGAAACACAGGCAGATCTGATGTGGAGTCAGAATGGGTAGAGGAAACACACTGAGCTGGACTGAGAAGAATGGGTGTAGGCAAAACAAATAAGCCCGACAAGCAGCAGAAGTGAGCTATGACACCATGGCATTTGGAACTATTTAAACTGGCTCAAGCAGGTGAATAGGTTGGGGATAACTGAAACGAGTGGAAATGGGAGTCACTGAATGCTTCTCTGCAGCTTAGCATGGCATTGTTGTTTGCCAAATCTCATCACTCCTCTGGGGAAAAATCTTGCTACAAAGCCCTGGCAAAATGTCCTGTCCCTTCCAAGTGCTAGACACATGGAGATTTGCAACCTATTATTTGTGCCACTTATTTGTGCCACTTACTTTGTTCATTCAAGGGAAAAGTTTTTTGCAGTGGATATGCATGGCCATCATGCTGCATCACGCTCTGGCACAATGTGGGTATTCACTAAATGACGGGACTTCTGTTTTACATTTGGTTTCTTCATGTCTAAACAACTGCTCATAAAACCACAATACGTTAGAAGCGGACTTAAAAAAACCTCATCAACTTATCCAACCACTCCCTAACATAGGAGACAGTTGAATTAGTGTTACTTTTGCAGTTTTTTTTAATAAACGATACTTATTGTTGCCTATAGAATCCTTTTTCAATTTTTGCCAGAAACTTAAAAGGTAGGTAAAGCGAATAACCATGAGTAGAAATAAAAGAAGGAAAAAAAGGAAAATAAAACGTAATTATCTCAGAGTAATACAGCTACATGCTTTGCAACGATACATCTTCCTCAGCACTATATGGGTGTGAGGCTGGTGGAACCATCAAATCATTCTTTTCTTTCCCATTTCTTTGTTCTACTTTTCTATGTGCTCAACCTGAAAATCTGGTGTCCAATCAGCAAAGCACTCTGAGCACTCACAAATACCACTGATGTCAGGAAGGCCATCCTTTATCTTGATGCAAATGCCAAAAGATCAAGCCCAAAGTGGCTCAAAACCAAGCACATGCTAGAATGACAGTGCAGTTTCACAAGTGGATTTAGCCAATGTCAGCACACCCTTCCATTGAAAGAGACAGGCCAACCAAACATTAGAAATGCTGGTTTACTTGCTGTTTTGGTGGCGTTATTTTGCAGTTACATTAATGATCTGCTCCACCAAACAGCTGCATAAGTACAAGGGACACATGGAGAGACAGGTCAACAACACGGAGGTGTACACTGCTGCTGTCATACTAAGCTAGGTTGGTTTTACCCAAATGTGAAACCAAAGCCTGGGTGTCATCTTCTAGCCTGAACCACCCTCTGCTTCACTGTTCCATCTGCAAAGTAGGGGGACAAATACCTCTTCGTCTAACTACATGGGTTTGTGAAACTAAAATGATGTTAATGAACATTCAGATACTAAAATGATAGATGTCTCGGGGGAAAAAAAAGTGAGGAAATGAATAATTATGGCCTCAGCAGGGGCATATTTACAACATACAGTAAATAAGGCAATGGTCATACACTGAAAATGAAACGAAACCAAAATATTGCAAAGGGACTCATTAAGCAAATGCTGCCCATCCTTTGGACTGAAGAAAAGCAGAGGTCCAATGGAAAAACTAATCTGCTATGCAGATAGTAACAGTAATGCATACACAAAGAGGTTAAATAAAGGTTGCATGTGCAAAATAAATGCAGACAAATGCAACACTAGTAAGGGTATTTGCATCCAGTTTTGGGCTTGTACAGCAGGACATGCTCTGAATATAAAACCTACCAGACAGTGTTTGCAGACCTCCCATCATTTTAGATCTATAAATTCTTTTAAACTGTCATGTTACTCTCCTTAAAACATATTAACTTGGAGTGCATCAAGTGCTTTGTTAAATTCTTTTGTTCACATCAGGCAAGAGACCAGATCAACAGATTCAATTTGTAGTACCGAGGTTGGGATGCACACCTGTCCTCCACCACATCACTCCTATGGTTCTCATGATGAGGCCAAAACGTGGTTGCCTTCACTGCACAAGTGAAGATCCTGTCTGTGAGACAAGCAAATGAATGAATGACAAAACCCTCTTTAACATTCTGCAAGGGAAATCTTTTTTCAGTATTATTTGAGATTAAGCTGCCCTGAGAAAAATGATGGGCAAATAACACAAAACTAACTCAGAGCCTAAGCATGCTGCCAAAGGACCACTCAGATTTTGAAAGCCATTTGGTCCAGCATATGGAATAGCAACAGCCTGTTGCTGGTTTTATATACATATATATGTCTGCAAATATTTCTATGGCCTTTGTCACCAGTGGAGACATCTGCTCCCAATTAATGTTTCTCGTAAACAGCCTATGGAGTCAGACTGCATTATTATTTACATTTAGCAGGAGAGAAGGTGAAACAAGAGAGCAGACCAGATTCACACAGGTATCTGTACCTGACTCCCACTGAAATCAGATCAACTTGGTTCAACCACCGGACTTCTGTGGATCTGGATCCACAAATCAGCTGTGGATCCAGGTGAGATTACACCACAAAGCTGCACAATGAATTTAAGGTTTTTAACTCCCACACTGGTTTTATACCATTAAAAGGTCATTAGGGGACTAAACACAAAAATGCCTGTTCAGAAAAATGAGCTATATTATTTCCTTCAGTAAGGTTCTCTTTTCTGTTACTACCAAGACACAATATTAAACAGACAAAAGAAATAGGGGAGCCATGTGGGAGGAGGGGGGAGTTTTATATGGCAAATGGCTGCAATGTTGGGTTTAATGGCTCCTTTTCACACTGTTCATGACTTATTTTACTCCCACACTAGAATAAATAATTTGCTGATAAACACTGAAAATTTTAAAATCATTCATGTTTTCACACAATAAGAAAAATCTTGTGATTTTAGCCAATAGTTTCAGAAGCACAAATTTCTATGCATCTTTTAGATCTATTCAACAACACAATAAAGATTTACAAAAACACCTTTAGTTAGCTCTGAAAAACCATTTTAATATTAGACAAAAGTGTTAAACCTAACCACAGGACCAATGTGCTCCTCTAGCTCTTCAAGTCAAACTACGGAAGGTGTTTCCCCAGTAGCAGAACAGGTGACAGCAGTGCACCACTCGCTGGAATTTTTTCATCAATTCTCATTTTCACTGTTTTCCCACCACTTGTCAGCATGTCCATGGCAGCACTGCAGCCCTTCTCCGATGTAACACCCATTTAACAACTGCCCACTGAAAACCTGGAGGTGGTTCCCAAAAGAAGCAATGTCACCTTAGCACCAGAACATGAAAACATACAGGTGGAAGTGTTTGTTCTTAGTTGGTGCCGGTGTCCATGGTTGTAAACCTACAGAATACATTCCCTTCTTGCTTTCTAAACAAGCAGAGGACACTGCAAACACGTCGCTTACAGAACCTGCAGAAAAACAGGAGCTTCTTTACCTATTAAAACCAATATGGTTTAGAGAAAGAATTTACTGTCCTTCTTTTCATATCAGCTAGGCCTTAATTTTTCTCTGCAACAGAAGGAAGAACACACAATGAGGGTCACTTAAACACATTTTTTGGTGGTGGGATGCTAGCTTAGCACACAAATGCGCTTCAAGGGAAATGCATCTGGTAGCCCCTTCTTGGGGCTGAAAGAAACTTACTTACAAGGCTTAGATTTTCATGTAAAGGACTGCCCAGGCACTTTATGTGCTTCCATAACTTAGAAGCATTGTTTTATTTGTTTATGAGTTTTACTTTGCTCTTCTTTGGTGGTACTATTTTGTTATTAAACAAAACATGTACATGACTCAAGCGCATGTTCACAAAGCTAGAAAGAATCTATAGCTTTCCCCCCAACCAAAGAATAATTTTGAAGTGATTTATGTGACAGTTACAGCATTATATTTAAAAACAGTACACCAAAGCTCAACCACAGTACATATTCCAAGCTGAATCCTCCGGTTGTATAAAGCATAGCATCTCCCTTCATTCCAGAGAGAAGACAGCTTAAGACAAGCATTAAAAAAAAAGCTTAAAAACCAAACTACCACACAGCACTGGTGGTTAATAATTACACACAAGAAGAGTATCAGCTATCATAATATAACTATACTTCTTTATCAGGTTTGCATGGAGTCAGTAATCTAAGGGAAATGTGAATTTATGTACATTAATACAGTCAGTGCTAAGGAGGAGCCATTATCCATACCAGCTTCTCTATTTCATACAGAGCAGCAATTTCATGCCCAAATTCTTCCATGTGAACGAGCCTCCTCCTAGACAGTTTAATTCTCACACTCCAGCTAAAACACCTACTGCAACTGTGCTATACCTATCTGTAGGAAGAAACATCTTTAAATTTCCTTTATAGTGGCTATAGCCAGAATTTTTCATTGCCCCTCTTTTTTTTTAAAGAGCAGAAATGTTCTAACAACTGTTTTGGGCAGAAGCAGGTATACAATTTTACAAAAAATATAAGTTCTACAGATAACTTTTAAATTTCCTTCTTTTACTGATGCCCTCTGGTATATATTTATTTATTTTCCAAATTACAAGGCAACAAAAATAATAAATAAAATACACCTGCAGGTAGCTACTAACAAGTGAACTGTTAAGAGGATACACAGAAAACTACGTTTAACAAATAACATAGTTTATGAGATGCTCCAGACAGCTATTTGAAAACTGAGCTAAAAGAATGTTCCCAAAGACTAACCTCATTTGCAAAATTAAGTCAGTAAGGACAGATTTAGAAGGCAGTGATGTTATTTCTTCATCTGCAGTCATATTTTCAGCCAGTGACTTCCCACAGTCATCTATCATTCATTCAACAAAATCTACTCAGTAGCCCTTATTCAAATAGGATATATTTGATATCTTATATAAAATACTGAGCTTTCATTTGTTACTTCATTGCAATAGAAAATAGATTAGTATAATGTCATATTGATCTATTCAATATGCCATCAGATTTAAATATAAAAACTTAGTTGGTTCAGCTTCCAACAGCTTATTTGCACTGGAAGAATTAATCAGAGCAAGTCCCAAGACAACACTGGATTTTCCTACAATGGAGAGACCCAGCTAATCCACCCAAGCAGAATGTCATATCTCAGGAGGGCACCTTTTTGTCAACCCAATGTCAGATATACTTCCACTCTCTACAAAGATGCTGCATTACTTATGCTGAGACATCTTAGTTGGCAAGAGCTTAAATATTACACAGCAGCATCTATTTGGGCAGAAAGAACCAAGACATGCTCAGTTATAGCCAACACTGAGGAAAAACACCATATGACGCTTGTGCTTGCCTTATATTTCTAATAAAACTAAGTTGCCAGGAGAAAAAGCTCACGCTGTCACAGTACATTTTGTTCTGAGAAGTGTGAGAAATGCTTTTCCCTTCATTTCTTACAGAATGTATTTAATTAATTATTTCTTTCATACACATGTTGCTTAATTGCAACATACATCCATGTAGAATTGACTGTTAATCATTACATCTCTGAATAGGACTTTTGTGTTTTTTTCGGTTCAAGGACAATCTAGGTGGCTGCTGAAAAGGTTAACTCTGTATAGAAGTTGCCACAGTTAAAAAATAAAAATGTCCTCTTATTTCTTAGGCTGATCAGACAGAAAACTGAGCTGCCCTTCAAACATCTTAGATAGTACCAAATCCAGGTAAAGGAAAAAACTAAGCCACATCGTTTCTGAAGCTATGTCACTTACGCTGAATCTCTCAGTGCTACTGCACAGTCACCAAGACATTCTGTGGTTGGCAAGAAAGAGAAATTTGCTAGAAATCTCCTGCAAATGAAACCCAGCTGCTTAAGCACAAACCCAGATGTCTCCTGCACCGCATGGCTTTGATAAATTAAATTGAGCATAAGAAAGAGATGAAATATTTATGAAAATTAAATTTACAGGATGCATGTCAGTAAGCCTGAAAAACACTTTTTCAAATGAAGACAGGAAACCACATTTTTCACCCAGCTAGGTTAGGTTATGCTATAGCAGTGGTATTCATGGAGTTCCTGAGATGCTTACACTTCCCGCAGACTGCTTAGCGTTTATTCAAACCACTCATTCCAGAAACAGCGACCACAAATATAGTCTGGAACACCAGTGTATCAAACATTTCTAAACAACACACTCAGATGAAATATTATGTTTTATTCCTTATCCACCAGAATTTCAGTATTTCGAAGGCTGCAAAAAAGCTCAAATACCATAGAATCATTGTACAGTTAGGGCTGCAGAGGACCTTAAGCATGCAGTACTCTGCACAATGATACCACACCCTCGACACTGCATACTGCTCGAATGAACAAAACACATCCTGTTACACATTTAAGGGAATGCTATCAGATATTTAAGCAAATGAATATATTCTAAAATGTGTTCATCTGAACTTCATGCTTATACTGGCTTCCTCAGAAAAACAGTGAAAAGAAAGGTCAATGTGGTAAAAAAGCAACAGAAGACAGGATTAATTTAATATTTTAAATTCAGTGAAGCCATGGAAACACTAAACATCTCAATTTTTCCAATCACAAACACCTTGCATAAAATCCCCAAACACAGCTAGCATCTCTCTTCCTACATGGTTCAGGTCTTGCCTGTCTCAGCAGATCTGTTATTGGTATGGTAAGTGCTGCTACAGAACACAGAATCATAGAATAGTTAGGGTTGGAAAGGACCTTAAGATCATCTAGTTCCAAGCCCCCTG
>JASSUY010007012.1:0-23576 GCA_032466535.1 Forpus xanthops | reverse complement strand
GCCCAGAGCAGGGGGGTTGGAACTAGATGATCTTGAGGTCCTTTCCAACCCTAACTATTCTATGATTCTATGATTCTTACAGAAGCAAACCTAGCTCTACTGCTTATAGATGTAAACTGTATCCCACTCACAACAAGTATAGGATACCTGTCTGCCATTATATATATGCCACTTTTCAGGTGTCCATAACAACCTTTTCCAGCTGAAACAGAAAAAGAGCACCTCAGCCTGAATATCATTAGTGTTCCTTGCTTACTTAGATACAATCTCAACAGTATTTAATTTCAAAGTTTATGAAATTATTACAAAGCTAAAATAAGGCTTAGAGCATTTTGTGTCCGTAGAACTCAAACCCAAGTCCTAATACTGCAGTGGTTAGAAAGCACACCTATTTGCATTAACTGCTTTGGTATTTACAACTAGTTTTTGAAAATCACACTTTCTCAAAGTTAAAAAAAATTACAACCTATAAGAGCAGCTTTCAAGAATTATTTTTTTCAGTGACATGGTTAATGCACACCATGCTGAATTTTAAGGTCATCTATTTATTTGGAAATGTAATTATGCAAATGCTATTTTCAACACTGTAAATAAATTCTGGGTCCAGGACTAAAACACCTGGTGCAAAGCTCCTCTTAAGGAGCTGCAGAACCATCTGTATAGTTGCTCTTTATATATTCACAAACACACAGCCTTGTGCTTATCAGAGTGAAGAGATGAGATGCCCAGAGGGGAGAAAGACACAGATTGGAAAGCTGTTGGTGTCCTCCCTTATTTTCAGTCCCCTAACATAAAATTTGTAGAATTTTTGATCTGAAGCTATCTCTTGGATTCAAATTGGCAAATCATAGAATCACCTGGTTTGGAAAAGACCTTTAAGATCATCAAGTCCAACTGTTGCCCCAGGACTACCAAGTCCACCACTAAACCATACCACTAAGGGCCTCATCTACAGGCCCATATAGGTTTAGTGCTGGATATGTAGTCCAAATATAGTACAAATTATTTAAATATAGTTAAAATTATTTCCTAGTTATAAAAATGAAAGCTTGAAATGAAATTTCAGGCACCTACACCTATTTCTTTGAAATAAATACATTCAAATCAGGTCCCACTGACCCTAGATTGTAACATGTCCTAACTCACGCTCTTGTGCCAACATAACCAGAAAGCTCTAAGTCTGTAATTTTTGTGAATGGCTGAGTTTGTTCTGTTCTCCATTTTCTTCCTACCAAGGGACCTCACAACACATTCATTTTTCTGGCCAAGCATTGTCAGAGGTGGCTGATTGCTGAGAAAGTTGCTCAGGTGGAAGGGAAGTTTGGGGGCTATATGAAACTTCCTATCTCAACAGTGGTTAAGGCAGGCAGCAGTTACCTTTGGCCTCTGTGGGCTCAGTATTTTCCAGCTATTCATCTTCACTTCCCTAAAGAGCTCTATAAAAGTTAACAGCACAAACAATATGCTAGAGATTAGCTAGTGCAACTCATACAAATACAGAGCAACCGACTGGCAGAGTAATGATTTTTCTCTCCTAGGGCAGGGTCTGTGGCAGAAGCAGCCTTCACAGACCTCTGAGTAAATCTGGTCCTTAAAGAGACAGGAGAGATCACTGTTATCATTGTTAGTGCGTAGAAGTTAACAACAGTGAGGTCACCAACTATTTGTGATGCTGGAAAAAATCACTGGGAACAGCATTCATGTTTCAGTTTCTTCCCTGGCACAGAGTCGCTCTTCTCAGCAGTTTCCCCTCAAGGAATATTATTGTAAACAACTGTCCTATTTTTATGCAAATTCATGTTTTACAGGAGACAAGACAGTAATGATAAATTCTTCCCATTTTCTAACAGTAGATGAGAAAAACTCCACTCCATAAAGAACCAAAATTGTAATATCAGAGTGTCATTCTTAAAGGGGGTGAAATATATTCCCTTATTAGCAGGAACAGAACATCATTTGTTCTTGCAACACGATCTGGTTGTCTGGAAAGGAAAACCCTAGTTAATCATTTTATTATATTTTTTCCAACGACTGAAATTTACACAAATGAAAATAACCAAGGATTCATCATGGGTTGACAATACTTTCAGATTAATATCGGGCGGTGTTGCATCTCCTCTAAATTACTAACTACCTTGTCAGATGGCTAATAAACACTGCAGCCCACTGAAGTAGCCTCCTACACATTACATTGTCCCCTGGGTGCTAAACGACGGAAGATGTGTGGTTTAGGAACATTTCTTATTGCATAAATTAAGCCCCAGCTCTGCCTTACCTTGTCTCCTTGTCCTTGGGCATTGCAGGCGACCCATAGCCAAAAGCCTGCTTGTCAACTGGAGAAGGCACCACCTCAGCCATGCCTGGGTGGCCAAGGGTGCTCCGTGCTTTCGCATCCACAAACACAGGTGGTCCTGGATCCTTTTTGAAGGACTGGCGGCTGGGGGAAGACCTGTCAGGCTGGATGGCATGGGGGGGAATGTGAGCGCTATGGTGAGGATGAATATCAATCATTCTCATGTCAGCCACCCTGTGGGGTGAGGCAGGAGGTGTTTTTGACCCAAGAGTGGGCAAATGGCTCTCTGTGTACTTCCGTGACTTTTGTCTGTACAAGGACTGCTCCAGCATTTCAGGCTGCATAGAGGGGTTGCAGTAAGTGCTTGAAGACCTCATGGCACTGCGATGGTAGGCTACGATGTGATCGGGGACATCAAGGGGGTGTCCGGTGTGGGGAGCAGCCAAACTCATCCTCCCCTCATGAAACAAGTAGGGGTCACCGTACAGACCTTCATTTCTGATCAGGGCAAGGTTTTTGTTACTCATGTCCTCGTCTGGCTTCACATCCCGTCTCTCCAAAATGGCGCTTGGGCTGGGAGATATCGAGCGCGAGGCTGGCACACTGGAGAGCCTGTCCCTGGGGATGGTGGCATTGCCTGGCACACCCATGGGTCGGCCCCCACCGTAGGGAATCCTGGATGGAGAGGGAGGCATGGAGTGGGGTACTGGGGTGGAGGGCGGAGAGCTGGGCATTGCATGTGGAGGGTGTGTGGCAGATCCAGGGCGAGAAGTATTTGGGCCATCTCGGCCCATATAAGCGATTTCCCTCTGCATCTAGAAAGAAAAGGAAAAAGATATGAGATATAATACTGCTGAATGTGTAAAACATGATGTGGGTTGTGACAACCTTGACATCTACAGAAAAAAAAAATGGAAAGAAAACAAACTCTCAAGACCAAATAATTTTCCATCTGCATAAGTAAAATACTTTGGGACCTCAGTGCCAAGGAAAAAAAATAGCAACTATAAAAAGCAATAAAATGGGCTGCATGTTAAAGGAATATGAGGGTTTTAAAAATGCTTTTATTTACACAAATACCATTTTATCCTAATCTGATATTCATAGCTACCGAAGCTGAAGTCATGGACTTCAGTGCCAAGGTGTAATAAGTACACGTAGCCAGTGACAAATTGAAACAGTTTATTGATCAAACACACAAGCTAGAGTTCACTGATTCCAAAGCAGGAAGATAATGCTGATGCTCTGGCATCAAGAACACACTTGAAATTCCTAGACAAGAAAAATAAATATTACAACTAATTAGCCATTTGCTTCAGTGCAGGATGTAGCCTTTTACTAATAACTTGATGTAGTCCTTGTTACACAAAGCACAGGAGAACAATACATAAACCTTTATTGACTGCAAGACAGGTTGCATGAAAATGGTTTGACCCTATACGATATGTGCTGTGGGTTTCCTGCATTGCAAAGATAACAGGGCTTCAAAGAGTTTCCAAAGCACACACTCATAAAATCACTGAACATTTTATCATAGTTTTCTAAGAAGCAGCAGTAACTGCCAGCAGTAAGGAATGACCAAATGAGGAAAAGAAAGGGAAAACTTTCATACCAACATTAGTGCTTTGTTAATAGAGGCCTTGGCAAAATTCTGCAATGGACACGTGCTCCTGAGTCTGCAGCATCTCACCCTGCTCAGCAACAACCTCTCTAGATGGCTAAACACTGATGGGTACCCATGAAAGACACAGGAGAAATTCTTCCTCTAGCAAGCATCGTGCCTGCTCTGGTGTCATTAGGATAAGATCGATAAAAAGGGAGATGGAAAAGTCAGCTGGGTTCCAGCAACTACGTATGAAAAAAAAAAAGAAGAATAAAATCACAGCTTCTAAAACTTGCGTTGGCAGTTTCAGCTTCCCTCTCCATCACTGCCAGGGGATTGTGGAAAACTGAGCATCACCAAGCCCTACTACACATTCCTAAAGTTATAGAATACACACTAATGTGCAAGTGGAAGCTGCTGTTCTGAAGTCTTCCCCATTTTTCTCTCCCTCCTCACTTTGACTGCAGCTTGTGTCTGGGTTCACTGCAGTTACAGTGATCCATGGCTGATGAAGCAAGAAATTATGCTCTATTCCTGCTTCACCACAGGCTTTTCCACTGCTAAGGGAATTGCGATGGTGGTGTAAAAAAAATAGATGTTCTGATCACAGCAGTGTCTGCACTTAGGAATTAAAAATTACGTTCCCCAAGGCAAGAGATCAACAATCTGGTGTATCAGGTATCAGAAAGAAGAAAGGAGATAACCTGATTATGGCAGCAGCAATAATAAATAAGTGTAACAGAACAAAGGAGTGCGCTGGGATGGGTCACAAATGAGGCAGGCAAAAGTCATTGGGCCAAAATGGAAGGCAGGATTTTTGTTTTTCATTACTGTAGTCTGGAATTCAAAATAAAATATAACTAGACAGTATTAATAAAATTATCAGTGGGTATTCAACATAGTTTTCTATGGGCTTGAAGAAACACTGCAATATACTGAGCTGTATTGCACATTCAGACTCTGGAACTGAGCAGAAAGACTCCTACTGACTTGAGCAGCTTTGGTACCATGACTCCAGGGATAGGCAGTGGCAGATGTTTTGCCCAGACAGAAGGGCCCGGAAAAAGAAAATCTTCCCTGGTTTCTGCTGGACAAACTATTCCATGCCCTCTTCAGTTGCTTCAGCTGAAGCTACAACAAATGCAAAAGTATCTGGGACAGAAATCAGACATATGAGATATGTTGGGTTGTAGTGGAAGGAAAATTCCAATGTTACCTTGTAGAGAGAAGAATATTTCCATGGAAGCTTTGAAAGCAACAGGTTTAACTTCCCCTAACTTCTGGACTTCGTATTCCCATATATGCTTATACATTTCCCATAAATCAAAGAAATCTGTCAAAGAAAAATTCCTATTTTCCACCTTAACATATTGCCATGTGTTGAGATGGAAATGAGGAATTCAAGTATAGGTCTGGGCTATTGCTCAAAGTTCTGTGTCTGAGCACTGTTGTGTATATAATGCTTTTGCTTTAAAATAGCACTTGGAATACAGTGCCTGAATCAAGATCCCATTGGGCTGGGCAGGGTGCAAATGTCTGGGCAGAAAACCCTTTCCTGAAGAGTTCACTTTCTATTTTAAGCCGTGACTCAGCTCCCAGGTATAGCTGGCAGAAGGAAGGAGCAGTTGAAGCCATAGAGTCTAGGGTGCCCAGGGCAGATGCAGGGACCTGCGCTGGTGACTTGGATTCAGCAACCTTTACTGCTGCATTACAGTGTCTTTTGCTTCCTTGTTGATATTTTCTCACTTCTCCAAAATCTCCAGATTCTTCACTGATGGCAACTTTAAAAATGTGAATGTTGTCTTTTCTTGCTTCTCATCTATAAATCTTCTGTGTGATATTCGTGGTGCACTGCTCTCCCTCATATGTACCCCACTTTTTGTGCTGATTTTCTTCTCCAGTCCTACACCACAAAACCCCCACACTGCTCAATGAAAACATGCACTCTCATATGCAGGTTGTCTTCAGCCACACGTTCTTGGAACTCAACTGCATGATTCAGGAATAGAGAAAGAGGATAATTGGCTTATCTGAGCCTCTAAATATGAGGCGATTTCACAGCCAATTGCTTTGAGGCAAAAGGAAGAAGATTTTTTAGTGCAGTCATAGGATCATGTGCTTTTTGACTGCAATGTAATACATTTCCCTGAAGGCGTGGTCTTCTTTAGCACAGTTCTTCATTGTTCTTACTACCTACAGGCTTTACGTCCTTGAAGTGAAAACTTGTCGTCTTAATCCTTAGATTAAAACATGGCAAATAGCTAGCAACAATTTTTGCATAAAACATTTGAAGTAAAAAGCCATCGCTAAGAATCTTTTGCTTTCTTTTTTAAACAGAGAACAGAGACACTGAAGAGTGTCTCTATATACATTATAGAGTGAACATCATACAAAACTAATTCTGTTATTTCAAAACTAGTTGGCATACTCAGTAACTTGCTATATGTTTTATGTGATGCAATGGATTCAGCAGCAGCAGCCATTTTTCTCCTTCTTAGTAGCTGCTGCAATGCTGTGTTTTTGATTTTGGGCCTGGGAACAGCGCTGGTAACAGCAGTGTTTTCAGCTACTGCTTGGTAATGTTTAGGCTGGCCAAGGACTTTCTGAGTCTCATTCTCTGCCAGGGAGGAGGGGAAGCCAGGGGGAATCGGGAACCAAGCAGAGACAGGGCACCTGACCCAAACTGAACAGAGAGGTATTCCATATCACAGCACGACATGTGATTATGTGCAGAAAGGTAGCAAATCAGCTATCCATCCACCCAAATGGATGACCTTACAAAAGAGTCTTTCTCCTGGTAGCTCACATAAAGGGTGAGCAGACCCAGTGTCTCTGCATAGAGCAGAATACAAAGCTTGTGGCGGCTCCCAGCCTCTTGAATAGGACTGTTACCCTGAAAGGAGAAAGCTGAGGTTTCACAAGACTTATAGATACCAAATAGCAAATTGCTATACACTGGTTCATCAGCTGTTGATTTCTGCAGTTCAACCCAGTCTTCCATCCATCATCAGGACTAATACAACACTACACGGGTCATTATTCTAAATTTGTGACAGCTTATGTCCTGTCCCAACATGGGCACCTCACAACAGAGAAAATCATCCTTACTTCTGTTCCTCCACCTGCCTTCAGCACCTGAGGCACACATCAGACAGGGCACACATTATCATGCCTGCAGGCACATCATAGCAAGGCCAGCACTAAGCTTACACTGATTCAGTAGCCCCACACCAACACTTCACCTCACCATGCTGCTGGATACTAGAAGTACAACCTGACTTGTGCCACTATCTTCTAACATCTCACAGCAAAACATAGGCAAAAGGAAAAGCAGGACAGAGTTTCTGACCTGGCAGCCCTTCCCATCACTCTCCCAGGACTCCTTGACATCAATAGAGAACACAGCAACTGGCTTTGATCCAAGGATTTCAGCCTGCCAAATTACCTACAAGGAGCATATTCCCAAGATAGAGCTTATCCAAGCACCCTCTTGGAGACACCCTGGAGTTCCCAGCAGACTCCATTAATCACCTCTCAGGCATGTGAAGCTATTACTTTTCTTACTTTCCCATTGACATCCTGAATTTCCCTGAGGAAAGTGCTCCTATGCTCCTCAAGCCGGCTCACCCAACAGTAAACAGAGGACAGCTGCAAAGAATTTTATTGAGAGCTTGGAAAGTCTTTGATCTAAAAGCTACAGAAACACTAAGTACTGATGCAATATTGATAAATTCAAGTATCTGTAAAGTGACCTTTTATGGGAATTGCTCATCAGAAGAAAATCCTCTGAGAAAGGAGGCAATTCTTCACTTTTCTAATCAGCAAAGACTTCATTAAAGAACCCCAAATCCAATAACAATACAATCCATTAGTGTGCTCTTTCCTCATAAAAATATAAATTGACAGCTTCACTGTAGTAGTTGTCAAAACCCTCAGTTTAATCAGTAGTTGCACTATGTGACATCATTTCTTTCATGCCTGACCTTTCATTAAGGTTGGGTTTGGACAGCTGAAAGCACAAATCCTTTTTTGCAAAAACAGTCATATACAGTTTTAATATTTCTAAAATAATATAATTTTCAATAATAAATAGTGCATTTGGAAATTATAGAATTAGTAAACAGTCTGAAAGGAATTTTTTTTAAGTATCGGTACCATGACTATATGTCTGAATCCAAATCCTTATGCTACCAGACATCACTGACAGATTCCTCCAGCTGCCCAAAGCTATACTTAAAAACTGCAAACACATTGGCACAATTTTTAGCTTTTTCTAGTCAGGAACTTTCCAGTGAAGAATTCTTTCAGCAGACAGTGTCAATCCAAAAGATCTAAAACGTTTGGTAAAAAAATCAGTAAAGACAGAAATTGAAAAAAAAAAACAACAATCCACCCAGCAGACTTCAGTCAAATACTGACATTTCTTATCTGACATCCTTGAAGTGCTGTAGGGCTCTGGCTTTCCAGATTCATAGACCTGGGGCAACTCAGATTCTGCCCTTGAGTAGGGACTCCAGATCTTCTATGATCTCTTCAGCAGAATCAGTACTTGGTAATTTTGGACTGGTCTTCCAGACCAAATAGTAAGACATGTTAGTGGTTTCAATGTCCATCTCTCCTCAGCAGTGGACCAGAAATATATTTTGGAATTTTGGCTAAGAATGCATCTTTTGATGCTCAAAAGAGAGAGTTGAGACCATGAAACAGCTAACCTAGGCTGGGACAGAGACCTGGCCTCAGCTCAGTCTGTCCTGGCTATACAAGGCTCTAAGTGCTGCCAGGGTTCACAACTATTTTTCATTATGGGAACCACATGCTGGTAAAATAAAACTTATTTAAAATGTTCAAACTTCCCATGAATGGGAACTCTAAGACCCCACTAGCTGTTCGTA
The DNA here is from genome assembly GCA_032466535.1 of Forpus xanthops. Classification (NCBI taxonomy): domain Eukaryota; kingdom Metazoa; phylum Chordata; class Aves; order Psittaciformes; family Psittacidae; genus Forpus; species Forpus xanthops. The sequence goes on along the minus strand of JASSUY010007012.1, from coordinate 14,788 downwards.
AGATGTCCCAAATACTTCCATTGTTTTTCCTGCATAATTTTCCAGACAAGGATTTGCAGAACTCCCTGAGAAATCTCTATACTTATTAAAATTAACTTCTCATTCTTAGCATTCAGTTCTTTAGCTCCTTTTGTATAGTTTTGGTGTATGCCCAGCTATAAAATCTCAGTATTGTGGTGAAAGAAGAGCTGAGCTAAAAACTCAGAACATCTATGAAACTGGTTCGAGTGACTGATTACAACAGAACAGAATACCTAATTGCATGTATATGGATATGGCAAGAGAATCACCAGAGTTTTTTTCTTCCATTTATGCTCAATTCTATGTTTGCTTTTCTTCCCTTGATCAACAGTGCTGGCATCAGACAACATGTTTTTAGGATGAACCGATGATAAATGGTGGTGAATCCATACAGACTTCCAATTTCTATGTTCGCAATCTTTTTCTATTTTTTTTTTTTTTTTTTTTTTTTTTTTTTTGCCAGGCTCAGCTGGCTAGAAGCTGACATAGACAAAACAGGAGAACCAGAAGATGATGTTCACTGCTCTAGAAGGTGGAATTTAGAGCACATAAACATGACCTTCCAGAAAGGAGGCATCCTGGGCGAACCATATTCGGGTGTCATTACCACACTACACAAAATCACTGCAACATCCATTCTCCATACATTCCTGCCAGTTGAGCACGTGTACACAAAGGTTATGGCATAAGCACTACTTCATCCTCAAGAGCAGAATTTTTAGGATACCATACTGTAATTGCCACAGAGCATCAAATGCATTCTTAACATTACTGTCCCTTATTTTATGTCTGTATCTTTCTTCAATGTACACTTGTACACAAACCCAGTCCCTAAAGCAATACAAATGTCTTACCTCAAGGTATTTTACATGTCTCAGTATGTTCTTTTATATCCCTGACTACATATAAACTTAATTCATACCATATCCTAAAGCTCCCATGGGGAAAACAAAGAATACCTAGTTCACTTTTTACAGAATGTAAAACAGATCCATAAAATACTAGGTAACCACAAAACAAATTTAATGGTAATGTCAAAAATAATGCTTGATTGCTTCACCTTGCCTTTAAGTCAATGTGCATGCTGAAGACAGATCATGCAAACAAGGAGAAGGGAGAGTTGCAAACCAAATCATACATAGGCTGCTTTTTCAGGCATAATTTCTTCATCTATCCTGATGCTACTCTGAGTACTCATTTCTACAGTTAAAAACACCAGCAGTCTTATTACACTCTTAGACAACATTGTTACCTACGGACAAATAAAGCAATCTTTGTTAAGATTTTTTTGCTCTGAAACAATTAAAGGCACTTACTGTTACTTAAGGAAATCACTTGCATAGCTACAGCAGTAAGATGAACATTGGTTCCGCTTCTTCTAATAAAGCACTTTCTGTTTTCAGCCTTGAATCTAAATCCTCAGTCTATGGTATAATATTTTGTATATCCATGCCTTCTGGGAAAAGGTTTTGAAACTGTAAAAATGTTCCTTGTTCCCTCTGCTCACAACAGGGGCAGGCCATCTTGCTTTAACCGGTCATCTAAGTAACACTGCTTCAATAGACTGAAGTACTTTTCCACATGACAAGCCTGCAATTTCTCCTCCCCTTCGAAATTAGTCACTAAATAACCTCCTTGGCACGTCACCCAGTCACAAACTGTGCAACACTATGTGATTCAATCGCTCAACCATCTTTTAATGTGTGCCCATAAGATGTATTGAAAGAGACTCACATCATAGAATAAAGCACAAGAGACTCACAAAGGGGAAAGCCGTAAATAAAATAGTGAGTAACCTCTGTTTATGTAAAAGAGTGCATTTCAAAGGCAACAACGTGAAACACATACATATTAATTCCCCAACAGGTGAAGAACTCCAATTATTTAGAAAACCCAGTACATACAATTCTAGGAGAAAAAGAAAATACAGCACTTACAAACTTAGAAGCTTATTTCATATTCAGATTTGGTAGAAGGAAGTGCAAGCCCCTCCCATGGAGGAGGCTGTCTACTCATTAACAAAGCACCTGAGCTGCTTGGCTAACCTGAACTTTGGGGCCCCCATAAATTAATTTCATAATTGTCTTTGCAACACACCACACTAGATGTGATGCTTTTGTTTTAAAAGGGTACAGGAGAGAGGCAAACGTAAAAAAAAAAAAAAAAAAGAAATAGAACAGAAAGGATGCTTCCCTCCCTTCCATCCCCTCACCCCAACATATAGTATATAGAAAATGTCTTCTTTAAAATACAGTGTTCACAGTCTTAAAGAGGTGGCATTTAAACACCACAGGGAACAAATCTCATGACATGAGCAATCCAGTAGTTAGCTTCTGGTTGGGGAGTGAAGGGGTAGTGTTTTTTGCTGTTTTGTGGGTTGGGTTTTTTTTCACTTGTTTTTGGTTTTATGTGAGAAAAAAAAATGTCTATATCATAATGACTGGCATTCAGAAGAATCAAAACATGATTTAAACACATGACCATGAGCTAATACTGCTGTAAAGAACCAGTTATAATGGGACCTTACTGGAGTAACATTTCTGTATCACAGTACTGCTTTCAGTCCCTCAGCCATTAATGAGGGAGGCATCGTTCACTTCCGTTACAGAAGGGCAACCTGGTACAAAGGATGTAAGTAACAGGACAAAGATCAAAGCAGATCTGGTAGCCATAACTAAAAATCTAGGTGTTCCAATCCTTACTGTACCCATCCCAACAGCAGAGAAATCTTCCAGCTCTGTAGACAGCTCCTGTGCACTCTCATTTGTAATGTACATTGTAAATTCATATGCCATTATTGGTCTTGACCAGAACTTCATGAAATGATATGTAGTGTAACACAAACAGACTTGTGTCTGTCAGAAATGTGAAAAATACTCATTTTGTCTTAAATGTCTAGTTTTCCGTTTTTAGTTTTCAGTAAAATATTTTTAAATATTATTTTTATTAAATATTTGCACTAGAACTATAATAATGTATTATTATAGCACAGAAACAATGTTAAACCTATTTATTTTTATTTCAAATTTAATCAGTCAAGACTTGTTTCTTACTGTATAGGAGTAAAGCAGTATTTACCATTGAAGCATCTGGTTTATATTTGGCAGGTTTAACTAACCAGTCAAGCATCCCCTTTTAATGAATGGATGTATATACTTGACCTAGTTAAAAGCTGCTTAGGTATGCAGCCTCAAAAACATCAAGAGTAAGAAATACAAGTAAATTATCCTAGTACACTTTTATGCCAAACATGCTTTCCAACAGTTTCATAGAGCATTCTTCCATCTATGTTCTTCTTCACCGGCTAACAAACCTTCAGTGAGAAATCACATTATTATGCTAATATGCAGGATAAAAAAGACCACTATATTTCATTGCAGTTTCTCTGCAATGAATTGCAAGCTGGTAGGATGCACATTTTTAGTAACTGGACTCTAGCATGATAAAGTACATCCCAGAACATCAGACACACTATAACTAGTTCTCCATACATCTGGCACTATATGCAAGAGTCTTCAAGTACGTCTGATGCATATGAAAAGTTTTCATTAGTGGAATGAATCTTCTTTTAAGATACATGAGGCACAACATCATAAATATTACACAGATATATCATTACCAAGGGTGTAATTTAACTTGTAGGTTCTAACAATGCATACAAACCATTCAAGCATCACTTTCCATTTCAATTACTTTATCAGAGCCCCCAAGCGCAGCCTAACTTGCCACGTATTATCCCATGCTTAATTACTTGCCATATATTTGTTTATAACGTACTGTACAGAACAAGAGTTTCTTTCCAGTTTAACTCCCTGTAGAAACAAAGGGCATGCCCCTAAGAGGCACGGCACCCTATATTTCCATGAGATCAACCTGGAAGTTTAGGTTAGCTTATTACTTGAAAATAAATGTTAATGATAGGCCCAAGTTACCACTGAGCTAAATTGCCACTCACCCTACTTTCTTCTCTGTTATTAATAATCCTGATCTGTTGGACCTTTCCATCAGTTTGCCCATCACATTAATTTATTTTTTTTTCTTCCATTTTTTGCTTACTTCTTTCATTTTTAAGCAGAAAAAATGTTAGAGACACAACAGCAGTAAACCATACAATTATAAAGCCAGGGAATATTTTGAAGTTTACTGTGGGGTATACACATGTGGCACAGATGTAACTTACTGCTTGACTGCTGATCAAAATTCTTCCTATCCCTGATAACAGCTCTTTTGGTTCCTATCCCCTTAATAATATTTTCATGGATGGAAATAATTAAGCAGTTAATGTCTTGTACTGCTGTAAACAACCATTTCCTTGACAGAAAACAGGGAAGTACTTACAGGCTGGATTGCTAGTCACTAACTCAGGACTTGGTTTCATTCTTACCAGTGTGGAGCAAAGCTTGTGATGGAGGCAATGGGGATTTGCTTCAATGCGACAAGTTAGTTCAGTCCAGCAGAATCCAAATTGAAAGACAGTTTTCTAATGAGGGCTTTTATAGCTGTATTACAAAAGAAGCATTTCTCCTGCTTTATTTTAGGTTGGGGTTTGTTTTTTGGGGCATTTTTTTTTCCTTTTTGCCAAGGAAGTTCACATGCCACCCTACCAGTTCTATAGACTACCCAGCTTCTAATTCTAATCCAAGAAACCAACAGTTTAGGAGGACAACCACCTATAAATGGACTCATATGCACGATCTCCCAGCCTCTGATACACAAGACTCTTTTAGGTACCTGGAGAACCACATCAGCATCTTTCTTTCATCTGCTTAGGCAAGCACTGTGACTGAAACCTCTTAGTGTGGCTACCTACTTTGTGCAGTGAAAGGAGAGATACTAACCCTTAGCTTCACCTTCAGACATTCAGCAGAGGAAGAAAAAAGTGGTCATATCAAACCCTGAGGCTCAGGACACAGACCCCCAAGTTATCGTCCTTCACAAAGGCACCAAGGTGACACACACTAGCACCCAGCCAGGCTGTGCTGGTGCACCGCTGCACTCCACATTGTTCTTCATAACCACAAATAACTCTTTCAAATTGGCTTCAACTTTAACACATCAGCTCCCCAGCCCACTGCCTGTATTTATTATACCTACAAGATGTGTGTGGTGTTTCTCTGAAGACTGAAAATCCTACAGAAGCTCTTTGAATTTGAGAGGCCAAGCTAAACAAACAGGGAGGGAACAGAACAGTTCTGGCTGCCTGACATATGGGATTTGAGATTATGCACAGCCTACACTATCTTCTCCTAAACATACATATTGTTTGTTATGCCCTGTTTACTGATTCCAAAAGCATGCAGTGAAACCAATATGCCGTGGTGTAGACATAAGTGCCATAAAGTTCTCTTATAATCATTCCAAGCCCTTAGTTCTTAAAAAAAAAAAAATGCAAACAAACAAAAAGGCCTCCCACACCCCAGATCACATAACTACTAGCTAGAGTGAACCACTATAAAGGGGACAGGCAGCTCTACAGCTTTACTGCTGGTAAAGCAGCACATTCAGTAGAACAGCTGGAGCTTGCAGTGTGAAGCAACCTATATGTGAAGCCTTTGAACCAGCCCACAAGTGAGCTCCTAAGCTCCAAGAGAACAATGCTTCATTGTAACATGTAGATTACCTTACGTATACATGCATACATACATGTTTTCCACACCAGCAGCACATTTTTCGTCTATCCTTTGGTGATGGCAGACCAACAAAATCAAGATTTTTAGATTTTTTGGGATTTCAAAAATTAAAGGTAAGCAAATACAAGTGGGAAATACTGTGCTGGAAACTCCATAAGCCTCTCAAAATTTATTTTAAGTTTACAAGAGCAAATATAGCCAACTCTCACTGGAGTTGCATGAAGAAGGATCTGCAAAACTGAGCTATTACGTCAGGTCTGCAGTCTGTCTCCCTACCCTGTAATTTAAACCTCATGCTTCTCCCTCATTTCTGTACTGATTTAAACAAAGATTTTCCTAGCTATAGGAAAGTATCACAGCATGTGTCACAGGCATATATGCATTAAGCACCTCTCAAAAGCTAAGAGAGCACTATTAGTTGCTCTGTAGTGAGGATTTGTCTCATCTAATACTACACTAAAAGACAATCAGCCAGGCACCCTCTGGAGTCAGCTCATTCTCTCTACAACCAGGCAGGACAAGGTGCCCTTTGGCTTTCCCAGCTTCTTGCCACTGACTACAGTGGGCAGCAGTTTCTACCCTAAGTTTATGAGGATCAGACTTTTTTCCAGATTCTCTCTAGTGATCTTGCCTGGTTGTCTTTTCATTTAGCTCACTCTCTGCTCTGTTCTTCATCCTATTTTTTCCCTTTTTTTCCTTCTTTGTAGGTGAAGCTGAGATACTCTAACTAGAAGGGATAATGGTAGCTTGGTGGATCCAGCCTGGCCTGGGGTTTCTGTTTGACTGAGCTAAGAATTAAGAGTCTCTAGCTTGAAGTTGGTAATAAATACTATTCTTCAACAGACCAATATAGAAGGTCTCCTCTTCCTCTTCCTACCATTAGCACTTCTGCCAAACCTTTTTAAAGCCTAAATAGGACTGAGTTTGCAGCATGAACTTTTTCCTTCTTAGTCCCATGTAATGAAGAGATACTAATTAAAAATATCAAGAGTCATATGCTGCAAACATTAACTAATACCCATGACTTGGACTCAGTGATCTTGAAGGTCTTTTCTAACCTAAATGATTCTGTGATTCCATGACACTGAGAAGAGACGGGTGGGTAAAAAAGAATTGCATGAGAAGGTAATTGAGAATTCTGAGTGTAAAACTACACAAGAAAGAGGAAAAAAGACAAAGCAATAAGGGAATGAGACAAGGTGAAGGACAGTAATATCAGTTTGTGAAAGAGGCCAGAGATGAAAGAGAGATTGGAGATGGAGTGCTGAGAACTAAATATGCAAATAAGAAAGGGATAATAAATAATAAAGAAAAAAAAACCAACTAAAACAGGAGACCTAAACTAGGAGGTGACGCACTGATGAGATAAAAGAGGAGTTAAACAGACTGTAGCATATGAAGAGACATTAAACAAAAAAAAAAAAATCAATGAAAGAATGAGCAAACAGAATGAGAACGAACAAAAAAACACAAGCTAATGCAAATTTTCTTTAAGACTAAACAATTTTGCAATAGTTCTTGTTATTACAATGCTGTAGTCTATCATAGCAAGCGTGGGAGAGTGATAGAGGAAGAATGGAAGGAGAAGAGGGGAGGAGAAAATACATCCAACACAAACTTCTTTAGTTTGTTTTAACATTCTGAGGCTTTGTGGGGTTTTTGGCAAGGGTGGTCAGAACATAAGGATGGCTTTTAGGAAAGAAGTGAACAGAACATTTCAGGTAAATGTCAGTTGAAGTAACTTATGAATGCTTGAGTGGAAAGAAACTATGACCACCACTTGCCTTCGCAAATTGCTCTCATATTCAAAACAAGGATATTTGACATGCACTTTAAAGTAATAAATGCCTTTCAAAACCTAGCGCTTAGTTCAGCCATTCCCACTGAAGATGTAGTTAAAGTTCAAAACAGCTTCATATCCTTCAGACATTGATGAAAATAACAGCTTTTAACAAGTCACGCGTTAGTGCACCATCTCTGAGACTCAACATGCAGTGGGATTGAGTGCTGAAAGAGAATGCTGAGGTGGCTCTAGCCCTCTGTACATGTCTGATCATTAGTGTGGGACAACAAAAATTCTGGCTTGATGAAATCATCACCAACCTCTGACAAGTGATGAGACATGTCATATGTATGTGTGTGCATGCACATGTGCAGACAGCTTTTACTTCTCAGTAAATTTTTTCCTGTACCAATTCCATCATGTTATCAATGCCCTGACTTATGACTCCAAGCATACCTGTGTAGCAAGGGCTCTTTAGCTATCATAATGTCTAAAAATTCTTCCCATTCTTAGCCCAAGACCACCTTTTTTCAGGTGTAAACCAAGAATACAACAGAAAGATAAGGGGAGAGCAATATTACAACTCTTGCCTTAAAATGTTGAACTTATAACATGCATCAGCTTAAATCTAGCTAGAGGAGCAGGCTTTATATTTGGACTAGCCAGGTTACTCCTGTACTGAACCTGTTGACACTCCCTAAGTGACACTGTCACAGCCATCAATGAGACGACTTCAGTGACATGCCTGGTGAACTCTGCTTGGAAGGGAAGGAAGCATAAGGCCATGTAGAACCTGACCCAGAGAAGTCCTATGAGAGCTTCCAGCCTAGCCACACTTTAGGTAATCTGAGCAAAACGATGCATGAGATGCAAGACATTTTGCATTGGCCTTATTGAAATCACAGTGTGTTTGTGTGGTTTACTCCTCCAGCAACATTTCATTGTTTGAGCTATCAGCTTGCTACCAGTCTGCATTACTTCATTGCTGTTTGGAAATATGGGAAACATCTAGATCAGTGAACAGGCACTCAGTTCTGCATATTTATAAGCGTATTTCATTTCGTACAAACAAATGGAATGTGAGAGTTAAAAAAAAGTTAAAATTATCCAATTAAGCAGGGAGAAGTTAATAAATCTCTTATGGCTGATTTGTCTATGCTTCTTTAGCGTACTCCCCAGACAGAATAGCGTGGTGAGTGCACTAAGAAACCTCTTGGCATTTCAGCCAAGATTTTTCAGGGTGTTATCACAAATTACAAAAATATAAACACACTGAAACATAACACATTTCAATCCTAAAAAGGTTGGATTTACATAATTACATCATTGGTTTGCCAACATCCACATTTATCTCATCAGTATAGTATGGCCCACCCATCCCATAAGCTATTAGACTGTTTAGACTGAACATATAAAAGCTGTTACTGATTTTTTTTTTAAAGTTAAATTATGACACCCCTCACAACTAGCGCTGCATTCTAACCAACTCTTTCTTTTGCTTTCAAACTGTTTATTTCTTTTGTGTTTCCACAGCTGCTTTTTAGGTAGAATTTCCTGAGAACAAACAGGAGTTGTGTAATTCATGAAGTTGTGCCCAGCATTTCTTCTCCTCTCCCCATTCTCATTGAAGAGATCAAACACATCACATACATAACAGACAGGCACCACCAAAGCAGGAAGCCAAACCCTTCAGACTAGTCTCAGTTTCAGTGCTTCCTCAGGGCACCGCTGAACTGATGGGGTCATCCCTGTTTTTTTTTTTTTTTTCCAAAAAAGGAATAGTTTCAAATACACACAGTTCTGGTACAGATCAGCATATTTATTTGGTTTAAATATGCTGTATATCAGATTTCTGTCCTTAAAAAAAAGAAATACTGTTAGTAACTGCACTCATAAATCAAAATAAATGCATGGCTTTCTGACTAACTACTCGGCTCTTATTTTTATTCCATAGTTGTATCTCTTCATGCTGCACTGAAGCCAAATAAAACTGAATAAATTTATATGGTTAAATGAGCACAAAGGAAAGCATAACCCTTCATTTCATCTGGCATTAATAAACAACTGAGTCAAAATACAATTTCTACTACAGATACAGGGAAGACGTTAGGATGTAAACAATACAAAATGTTATAAAACAGAGCTGATAGTTAAAAGGCCTAAGTGTGTTTATACCTGATGCCTGCTGTATCCTGTTTCTTCCAATATGAGGACATAGCAAATCAGAAGAAATAAGTTGCTGTGCTGAGTTTAGGAGTCAGCAATATCAGCAGGAGAAATGGTCACGAAAGCCTTACATACAGCTGAATTTTGCAATGCAAATGTCCAAGCTGCACAACATCTCACAGCTATAAGGTCCAGCAGTAATTGCAGTTTTAAGTACATCTTTTGCAAGGTTAGAAGTGCTATCCGTGCCTCAATTAAGAGCCGTCTTATATCACAAACTTCTTTTTATACTGCTTCAGCTAATGTCTTCATTTTACATCCTTCTATCAAAACCAAAAAAAATACACAAATTGGTCAGTGTGGCTGAAGCGAACAACCTAGCTTACCAAGGTCAAGATATCTATAGTAAATATTGAGAGATAGTGGGACTAGCCCTTTACCCAACACACCCTGTGGGCCTTTGCACTTAGTCACATGAAGATCCAATTTGAAATGATGTAAGAAAAGCATATATATTCACACAAAAAATGATTTCAGCATCACGTCATTTCTCATGGAGTCCTGTTGCCTGCTGATATTTGCAACTGACTTGCTTTAGCCAGCTGAGGCTTTTTTTAACTCTGGATCTTAACATGTATCCAAGAAAAGATATTTTTACTGCTTATATTTTCAGAAGTCTGATTAGTTTTCCAGAGCCCTTATTAGAAAAAGTACAATCGAACATGGAGAAGAATCAAGGTCCACAGATACATAGCTGCGTTCTCCCTGACATCAGGTACTGGTTAACTCTTGTGAAAAGGGAGATAGGGACAGAATTAATTTTCTTTAGCATTCATTAGTCTTATCTAGAGGCAAGTGACTAATAATGAACTGAAGACTTGGTGGAAAGCAGAGGATTTGGGTTTTGATTTTACATTTTGGATATGTAAAAAATTTCTTGCGACAGCCAAGGTTCTGAATGACAAACGGATGGCAGGTTTGAAGCAAACAAAACCAAAAACATGTCTCCTAACTTGGGTTCTGGGAACTGTGGTATAAAAACATCCACCTTCACAAAGTGATTTTTAACCCCTGTTTGAGTAACAGCTCATTTGGAATAGTAACTGGAAGTCATAAAGCTTAGATGGACTTTGGCTTATGGGACTTGAGCAGTTCAGATAAGCTACCTAGTTAACAAAGGAGGCAATGGAGGACATCCCCTCCTAATAAAGGAGTTCACAGCCATGAGCATTTTTATCATCTGTCAGCATGTTTAGGGAGGTCTGGCAATATCTGACTCTGCCAGCTACTTAGGAATTTCAAGTAAACAGCAAAATTAGTGCAAATTGTTCTACTAAAAGGAAGGGCAGTGAAGAAAAAAAAGGAGCAAAACTTCTAAAGAATTGGAACAAGGAAACATTATGTAAAAAGAGGTGGAGTAAGGATAAAACCAGAAAATAGCAAACAATAAAAATGGACTCAAATCCAATCCTCATGTTATTATTCAGAGCAGTGAAAACTTTGATTGAGAACCTCAGACTTACGTGAGAGATAAGAATTCTAATTTTAATGAAGGGCAGAAAAGACCTTCACACAAGATGGATCATGTGTTGTTATTAAGTAACTTCATCAGCTCCAGGGCAAGCTCTAAGCAAACCTCAACATGAGAGGCGGGTTAGCTTAAATACAGCCCTGTTACTGGGAAATAAAGAACTCGCTCCCTAAAAATTCCACTAAAACAACTGCACTGTGGTTGCAAGTTGATCTGTTTCCACAGAGGAAACTCTGGGAGTTTCCAGGTAACTGGTTTGTGCTACCTACCAAATGACACTCCTCTTACACTAACTGTAAGATTACTGCATGGGTGAGGCAAGCTCATGTTCCTTGTATGGTTCAGTATCGAGAACATGACACTTTCTTTCAGTGGCCAGCTTGGCATAAACTTAAAATCCATCCTTATTATTTTTTAAAAAACATGTTTTAAAATGTTGATATAGTAATAGGATCTATATAGTTAAATTCCCAGCACACAATGTTTGTGAAATAAATATAATACACAAAAGCACATAGCCATCACATTAAAAAAGCCACAACCAGTATCCATCCAAGTATAATACAGGATCTGCATCTTTAAACAGACTGAGTTTTTTGCCAGAAAACATTTGAGATTTATATATTGGTTTATGTGTAGTTAAAATAAAAAAAAAAAAAAATTTTTCCTTAAAACTATCCACTTTCCCAGTAACTTTATACAGGAATAGGTATTGTATATCAAATGACATATGAATGAAAGAGCACAGGTACATTTACAGTCTTTCATCAGAGTCTGATTTGATGAAGCTACTTCTCAGTGTCTGCAGCTCTGTAGTTGCATAAATAATTGGCAACTACTGACAACCCCTTCAAAGCAAAAGTAGTAAAAATCAGTAAAAAAAAAAAAAAAGACACCAAAACCCAGAATATAAGAAACTTCTTTAATATATTTTGTTCAAATCTCAGCAAGATTTGTAATGGCAAGTTGGAAAGTAACTTTTTAATACACAAACTAGACATAAAATCTGAGAGTAGAGTTTAGTGATTTAGAGAGCAATTAAACATTTATTTTCACATATGGCTCAAGGAAGAAGAAACAGTTTTCATTGTTCTGATTTAAATTCCCAGTTTATATGAAAATATCTTTTAATTGGGGGTAAAAGAAAAACCCACAAAAGAAAAAAGAAAAGGAATTAGATATCTTTCATTATTTATAAGCATCATCTTACCTTACATGTCTTGCTAAGTTCCGTTTCTAGATGGGTTTGGCAGGTATTTTAATTCAGAATTAATTTCGGCAATACATGCCATTACATCTTCTCTTTAAAACAAACTGCTTTCTCTCTTTTCCTCAGACAAGTACGTGGGCTATAAAAGCGGCAGCGTCTCTGATCAAGAGATTTCATGGACACTCAGAGGCTTGCTTTCTACTGTATGAAAGTTAAATCTGAGTAAGGAAGGCATTTTTCCTGTCCCGGAAATCAGTATAACCAAAACCAATGCTGAGCTAATGAGAAATGTTTCTTCCATGTGTTCTGTTTGGCAGACACTGCAAGTCATATCAAGGAAACACGTGATGTTTATAAATACAATATGGCTCATGTTGTCATAACCTCTCAATGACAAAAAGAGCATTAGAAAAAGCAGACAGCAAACCAGCAGGAAAGATGAGATTTGTATCATTTGGAAGGTCTCTTATCAGATAATAGAGGTATTAGCGCTTGCTTTTTCTTTTTTTCTTTTCCTTCCCAAAAGAAAACAAAGTTTTATAGTAATAAGATCAGTAAGGCAAACACATGGCAACTTATATAAAGGCTTTCCTATAGGCATCCTAGCACTAAAAATGCATTTACTCAATTTATTGCTTGAATTCTTTTCAATAAATACTTTGGTTCTAAATAGCTCTACGTAGTTCAAGGAGTTGTTATATTTTTCTAGCCGTAGTATGCAATGAACTAATGTAATTCTGGCAGCATTTGCAGCTTTGTGTTTATTGATGTTAAGATCACAATCCCATGAAAACAAGTTAGTTAAACATCTCAAAGCAGCTAGATGTATGTTTACAGCTACCTTAAGAACACAGAAGGATGATCCTACTTTTATTATCTCTATCCTTCCTGCAAGCCAGCTCTGAATTTCAGAGTCCTTGAATGCTTTAAATACTTAGGGAGCTGTTTGAGGGGGTTTAGCATTTGTATGTTTTTTTAAGTTCACAAATTTCATCTAACTCTAGAGTGCAAAAATATTAGCAACCTGCTAGTCAGGCACTTACAGGGGCAAAATGAAAAGATACTGTTGTGCAATTTCATTAATAAAAGTTATTCAGTTTAACAGCTTTCACAACTTATCAAATGTTTGTCTTATTTTATTGCATAACTCAACTCATCCCCTCTCACCTTGGCAGTCCAAACCCCTATTGCTGCCAGGAACATCATTGCTTCTTGCCATTCTAACTCTCAGAAAATGTGGTTTCTAGGTACCCCCGTCCCTCCAACTCAGTTCTGACTAAACTTGCCCTAATTGTTTTTACTGGAGAAACAGTCTCTAACAAAAGTACAAATGACCCCAAAAGTGCACCTTGATACAACAGCAGCCACAACAAGCATTCTTTGGATATTCTGGCCTCGCCCACCAGCAAGGGCCTAGGACAAAGCACTGACCTGGTAATGTCTTGTGCAAGCCAGGGAATCAAGCAAAACCATGGTGGGTCCAGGACATTTTAAAACAAAGTGTAACCCACAGACTTTAGGGCAGGTGATTGGGAAGAGTAAGACTGCCAAACAGAACAGCCACTGCTTTGTTATAAAGTAAAAATTCCCTCATGATTCTCAAAACTGGCAGACAGATGAAGCCCAAAACCTACTTGCATAAACCAACATTATTAGTATCCAACTGTGCCACCAGGAGTGTAGAGAAGCTGCAGTGACAGAAGGTGGAGATTATAATTTAGGATTCTTCCTATTTTATCCACTCCATAAAAGTTGGGTCTGGAGAATGAGGACAGAAAATAGGCTGCACACATTTGATTGGGGGATCACTTCCACTTGGAGTAACCAGGGGCTCACAGCAACAGCCCAGGATAAAAGGAGCTGTGACACTTTCAAAGGAATTCAATTCATTCAGCAACTTACAAAATGCACTGTCAGTTCTTTAGTGTCGTCTACTGATTTCAGTGTATACACCATCCTGAATTTGAGAAGACGGGCAACCTGGACCCTACACCTAGTAAGTCTGAGAAAGCCTCTTTCCCTTCAAGTCTATGTAAATCACAAATCACATTGATTCTAATGGTACAGACCAGCATGGCTGTGTAATGAATTTACACTGGAATTCAAAACAATGCCAGAGAGAAGTTCTGGTGTCCTCAACATAAAAAGGCCATGGAACTGTTTGAACAAGTCCAGAGGAGGATCAAGAGGATGATCAGGGGACTGCAGCACCTCCCTTATGAAGACAGGATGAGAAATTTGGGGCTGCTCAGCCTGGAGAAGAGAAGGCTACGTGGAGACCTCATAGCAGCCTTCCAGTATCTCAAGGGGGCCTATAGGGATGCTGGGGAGGGACTCATCATGAGGGACTGTACTGAGAGGACAAGGGGAAACGGGTTCAAACTTAAACAGGGGAAGTTTAGATTGGATCTGAGGAAGAAATTCTTTACTGTAAGGGTGGTGAGGCA
>JASSUY010007011.1:0-71181 GCA_032466535.1 Forpus xanthops | reverse complement strand
TGCCCAGAGCAGGGGGTTGGAACTAGATGATCTTGAGGTCCTTTCCAACCCTAACTATTCTATGATTCTATGATTTTATGATTATTAAAACTTAGCACTTTTTTGTGTTCTGAAGATAGCTCTTCCATACTCAAATCTGGCAGGAAGATGCAGATCACTGGTGAAGCTCATCCCCCTTTAACATCATCTGTTGCAATCAACTTTGAGTATTTCTTGCAGATGCTCAAAAAGTAATGTTTCTGTAACTGCCCTTCTGTGTTAAGGCACCTCCCAGATGTGGAGGAAGGGGAAATACAAAGACAAATCATTCAGGCAAAAGGAAATTAAAATGGAATTAACTGGATTTTTTACATTAGTTACAGGTTCAACTCAGGGCAGGAAACTTTTACATTATGTTTTCTCTTTACTATAATAAACTGTAGCACTTTATCACTAAAAGATTCACAAACGTTAATGAGATCACATTTTCGTTTTCTGCCTTAAACAGATGTGTAACAACATTAAACTCAATGGCAGGAATGGCCTGTAGCTGAACCACTTGATATACAGTCCTGCTGTTATCATCTCTGGACTTGCATTTTCCTCATGTCGCTTTTTTGGGTTTTAAATTCCAAACACCACGTGGATAAGCAATGTCTCCTACAACCCAGGCAATTGCTAGCAGCACATAGCTATCCCTACACAACCCTGCAGCAGAAGTCCTGCCTCCTCCACTCAGCTTCTCTGTTCTGTTTGCTGGGATGAGACTTTTGCTCACCATCCCTTGTTAATTCCGCATTAGCTGAGCTATAATCAGGAGGAGTGGCTGCACCCAACACCAACTTCATAACCTCTCCAATAATGTAATCTAATTAAAGGGATTTATATAAAAAGCCTTCTCTGTATCCATCCTTCATTTCCAGTGATTAATTCCACAATTATATTAAATAATAAATATTAAGCACCTTCCAACTACTCTCTTAGTGTTTCTATAACACATCCAATGTTATTCACTTGAATTGCAAGTACTGCACGAAAGCCTGGAAGCAATTTCTTCTTATTATTCACAAAATCTAGTGCTGCATGGAAAAAGTTTTTTCCTCTATGAGGAAAAGTAGGAATATGCAGAACTCACAGATACAAAACAGTAGAAAAAGAGCAATTCACACATCTCATCTTTCTTCCTCTATTTCCTCTGCCAGTGTACAATGATGCAGACAGGAAAATATTTTACTCCTGTTAAAAACTGGTGTATTTTTTTTGGTGGGTGCCCTCCCTTCCCCTTTTTCTTTAGGGAAATACATTATACCATGTCCCATTTGTACAGACAGGGTGAACAGAGAAAGTGAGATACCTAACTTACCCCTCCCAAAGTCCATTTCCTTCCTTTCCCTTCCCTAATACACATTTTCAAGAGCAGTTTATCAAACTCCCTGAGGAGAACATCACTTGCAAAATTAAAATGAAGAGTTCAGCATCAAAAAAATCTGCAGGGTCAGTATTTTCAAAGGGCAGGGAAAGAAAGTAGCTTTAAACTGGCAAATTCAATTACTTCAACCCTTTAGCTAACCAGTGACACAGCCCATTTCTTCCTCTGATCTGCATATCTAACTCCAATTACTTGTAATGACACTTATATCCAACAAATGTGAATATAAGCCAGGGAAACCGGAGGGCACCAAAGACAATTAGTTCATCCCACTCCTGCTCAGGAGGAAATGCTCATTAAGGTGCATGTCCCTGAATGTATTGGTCCCAAACAAGATGATTTCTGCCTCTCCTCTTGGGCATGACATTTCTGCTCAGGATTTATTGAGGAAGAGTGATCCCAATGGCAGCTGACTCCCCTTGCCCATCCTGCCCCACTACTCATGGCTACATCAGTCTTTACAACCTCCTTCTTCCTCTTGTATTTACATCTCTCAGAAATTTGCAGACCGTAAGAACAGCAGATACCAATTTGCCTCGTTAAACTTAGCCTTCCCCCCACCTTTTATTCTGCCCACAATTTTACCATTCTTGACTGCAGCATCTCTAAATTTTCCCACTGGTTCCTTAATTAATATGTGCCAAAATGAATGCAATATTCCTCTTGAAATGGTTATTAAAACCACTTAAAGGACTGTTGGCTTTTAAAACAGTGCAATGCCTGTCTTTACAAGGGAAAACCATTTCTGCACTTTCTCCAAGTGCTTTATTGCATTTTCAGCTCTCTGATTTTGTGAGCTACCTCCTTGCCATCCTTTTTGACATTATTAAGAATCAAGATGTTTCATTGCATCTCATTTCCTTTGGGCAATGAGTCAGGAACTGGACAGAGCAACTGCAGTTTCTTTTCTAGTCTGTAGGTATTCAGAAGGATATGACTTCCTAATGATTCTTCCAAGTCATTGACATGAAAACATGGTACTGGTGCCCTCAACAATGCCAACTGATGAGTTACCTACTCCTAGCTTTCAGATATATGTAACTGTACCTAAAAAGATCACATTGAAATCGTTCTGTAAATCTATGAGTCCATCAGCTCTACACACCAAGTTGCTTTTCAACTAACCAGCTAGTTAGTGCAAAGGACAATTAATATTTTTCTTAACTCATTTGTTCAAATAAAACATTATGGAACAGAAAGGCAATAATAAAAGCAAAGGCCACATAGTGACATTATGAAGATGAGCAACCTCAACCAGACAAGCAGATGATAAGCAGCAGCACTGGCCACAGTGAAAAAAACCCCACTCACTCAATCCTTCAGTATAAAGCCCCAGAGAACCTCTGAGGAATTAGATGGGTTGATGAGGCATCTTTAAGTCAATTATATCATTTTCAACTATTTTCAATTATTCAACGGACCAATTTGTAGCACTCAATTGCTCTTTATTGCCATTTACTCTTACCAGAAGCAATGCCTTCTTGAAAGACAGTAAATGCTCACTGATGAGAAAAGCCATATTTTACTATTTTTGTGTTCATGTGATCTTCTCTTCCCACCAAGCTCAATACTCACAAAAGCTGTCTGTAGAACACCCATCTCCAGCGGAGGTACCACATTTTAGGAAAGCTATTTTTAACATCCTTTTTGAGAATAAACATTGCTCCCTTCAGGTGTAGTTGAGAATTTCTTTGACAAAGTAGGGTGGGTTTTGGCGATGTTACCTAAAGGGTATAAACCATCTGGCTACTCCTTTGAAAACCCTGAAATTTCTCATCTTCCGCTGGGAATTCAAACACGGAACAACTCAAGCCTCCCGTGTCGATCTCAAAGCCCAGTAACGCCCCAAGCAACACCAGTGTGGGAAGAAAGATCAAGAATTCAGCTAGGGAGTTATTCTGAGGAAAGTCAGTCACCAGGAATTAAATACCCTATGAATACTTATTTCCCATCTATCTAAAAATTAAGAAAAAATACACGCACAAAGGCCACAGTACCCTGAAACTAATAAAATGTCTCTCCACAATCAATTACAAATTAACACAGTCTTCTCCTCAGGTACAGACAGATTTTCACTTAGATAGATGTTCAAGCCTTGCAGCTGTAACCGTATTTTTTTCTTTTCCTCTTTAAGGCCACACCATTAAAAAAAAAATAAGCTTACCTCTTCCTCCAGCCAAAGATTAATCAAATTTCCCCTCCCCACTCCCCCTTAAGTTAGAATAATGACCATGTTGATTAATGTATCTCACTTTGCACAGTCGTATTTTAGCTGAGAAATGTTTCTGTACCTTTTTGAACTGGAACATTTCTGCCTGAAGAAAAGAATCAGGGTTGTAGATGAGCTCACCCTTACAAAACCACAGCCTGCAGCCCAGCATCAGTATCTAGCTCATTGTTAGCAACTGCACCAGTAATAGAGAAAGGTGATGTGCTTTCACATAATGCATCTCCAAATGCTCTGATTTTTTTTTTTTTTTTTAAAAAAAAAACAGAGTTACAGCTTCATAGGGAACAAACCATGCATAGAATACAGATGGCTGAGCCCCAGCTGCAATATATATGAGGGGAAAAACCCACTAAACTGTCCTAATGCCACATGTATTTCCCTTTCAAATTATTGCACTATTTCAGAAAACAAATCCAAATCACACCAACTTTTTTTTTTTGCTGGTCATGAAAGGTAAAAACATCACCACTACTAATTGTAGGAAAGGCTCTAAACAACCCAGACCAAGAGAAATGAAGCTTTTGTTAGCTCCTCACTCTGAAAACATGCTGACAGTTCACATGTTTAAACCCAGACACATGTATTTCAGCTCTACTTGAGTACCACGCTCCAAGGTTACTGAGCTGCACATGCTTGCATTGCCACCAGAGACAGTGTCAGGTGCTCACCAGAAAATAAATAAGGAGTTAACTAGTACAATTCACAGGGAAAATCCAAAATAAACTGTCATTTTGTACAGAACATGGATCAGACACAGGCATAAGGAACAGCTAAATGATCAGCAACGTGAAGAGATGCTCTGATCCACCCTTTGGAAAGTTGTCCCACGACAGTTTGCTACCTCCACATAGAGAAATTCGTGTCAAGTATGCAGTACATTTTTCCTTGGAGTGATGTCCCAGATAATGCCATGTTTTCATCTTTCATCTTCCTTCTACTTAACCAATAAAAAAAAAAAAAACAAACTATTGCTGTTTCACTTTTTATTTTTCTTGTTACCTTATGAACCAAAGAGACTGCAGAATTTTGACATCAAATTTTTTGTTTTTAATGTCAAATATATGCCTTAGTTTCAGGGATTTGAGAGAATGTGACAGTGCCTCAGCTGGTGTACAAGACTTACCTTTCAACAGCTTCTCAGCAGTTACCACATGACTTGTAGAACACTGCCGGAAATCAAGATTCCCTCTTAAATTACTCCCTGAAATAAGGACCTGGAAAAAATACTGTGGAAATGGCAGCTCCAGACAAAGGTCATTAGAAACTGCACCCTCCAGGAAACCCCTGGAGAAAACAGGGCACTCCAGACATCTGCAGGCTCTGTGATATGGCTTCTCTATTTCCTAGTTCTATAATTCTGGAACATGTCAATCAGGCTACAAAGTGCTACATGCAGAGTAGTCCTTTCCCACTGCAAATTCACTGTCTTCTTCGATACAGGAAGTTGGTGGAGATCCATCAGCCCATGCAAATGCAAGGAGGGAATTGCTGAACAGACAAAGACTGCAGGCAGAGAGGGTGGTAGTGCATCCTGTTCCTTAACACTGGTTTTCA
Source organism: Forpus xanthops (assembly GCA_032466535.1). Lineage (NCBI taxonomy): Eukaryota > Metazoa > Chordata > Aves > Psittaciformes > Psittacidae > Forpus > Forpus xanthops. Next base: position 65,989 of record JASSUY010007011.1, on the reverse strand, counting down.
AGCCAGAGAGGTCTAGCTCTGCTTTGGAAGATCCCAAATTACCAATTCCAAAAGAACTGTCCAGTTTCTGTCCTTCAGCACAGCTATCAGCCCATGGCAGAAGTGGGATTCTGAGCCAGATATCCCTCAACCTGGCATGAAGCAACCACTTTTATATTTGGAAATTGGGATATGCATTGGAAGGAGATCTCTGTGCTGCCCAGATACATCTCAGAAATCCCACACAGTGTCTGGGCTGGCAGAAAGGTATTGAAGACAACCCTGCACCATACAGTGCAGATGAGATGGACCCACATATACGCATATATATAAACAGAGGGTCTTGAAAGTTTCAAGATAAAATTAACATGAACAGCATCACAAAAAAAGAAAAAAAAATCCCACAAACTCAAAGCAACCTTATAACTTCTCTTGTAGAAACGAACCATACAGCACTTACTGCTGCTTCACAGGATTAAAACACCATTTGCAAGATAACAGATCCCACCTGTGGCAGGCAATGAGGCTGAAGACATTTGTGTTAGCCAGCAATGCATATTCAAAATGTCCATAATGCAAACAGACCCTCAAGATCACACTGCCTGCATGCAGCAGTGTGGGAGGACATGTAGTGCCAACTCCATCGCAGGGACCTGCACAGTGCTCAGTATTTGGCTAGAAAATAATTTCCAGCTAGATGGCTTGGGATATATTTCCTACACAGGGGAAAGAAAACAAAAACAACAACAACAACAACAACAAAAGAGTGAATCTATCCTAGGCAAGAGGCTTCTTGCAGGCTAGTACTTGTAAGGGATGGCAGCATGCCATGCTCCAGAAAAAATCCACAGGAGAATGAAAAAGGACCTGGAGGCCTGCTCCAAAAGCCCTGGCAAGAAAGTAATTACTTTGGTGAGAGACAATGCTATTTAACCCTCCTTCCAGGTTGGGACAATCCAGTGACAGCCCTATTACGGAAACAATGCCAACTTATTCTTTTAATGCCCAGCTCCCTTGGGCACCTGTTAATCAAGTAGGCAATAGCAAGCCTGGACAATGGACCACATCTGCTCTGAAACTGATGACAGAAAAGCTCTTTCTCTCCTTCCTCCATCTGCTCTGCAAGCTCAAAGGCAAAAACTTATTTAGTCAGGGAAGTGCTTTCTTTTCCTTCCTATGACATTTGAAGGCCCCTGAGGAAATCCCATCAACATTTTGCTTATTCCATATTTTGCTCATCTTTCTACCACTTCCCCAAGAAACAAGGGGCGATTGAAGCAACAGAAACCATGAGGTATCCTTAAGGCTGAACAGTTCCCATTGCCTTTAATAGAAACCTGTCTTTTTGAAGCTGCTAAATGTGATTTTATTAGTTGTTTCAAAAATACATTTTCACAGAAACACAGCAACAGACAAGAACAGACAGTGCTAGAGTGAAAAATCACTTGAAAATAAGATATGGTGACAGACTTCATTTTCTGTGCAGTATGCAAACAGCTCTCTCTGCAAGCAACATACAGATGAAGCCTCCAGCCCTTTCTCCTCCTTTCCCTCTCTGGCAGCTGCCACATGGTCCATGTTTCAGAGAATACAACTGACATGAGCTTCAGCTCAAGCTGCAAAAACTAATTAAATCGAAAGCTTTGGGAAAAACTCTCAAAGTCCAGCAGTGCTTTTGGCAGAGCCAGGGAGATGGGCAGGAGCCAGCTCAGCAGACTTGCTGGGCACAACCCTCCCAAGGAGCACGGTAACACAAGAGCCCTTTATTTTTCTAGTTTTCAGAGGTTATCATTGATCAGTTTTGAGTTCAGTAAGCCAGACCAGAACATGACTGATTTCCATCTATTATTTCTGAGCACAGAGCAGGGGAGCACATCTCTCTGCTGCCTCCTACCCTCAGAGCTGATCTCACACACCCCCTTCTGATTATCCTGCTTTAGTCCTCAGTACATCACCTTCCTTTCTCAATAATTATTGAGTTTTACCTATTTGATGTAATCTACAGCTCAATCTTATCCAGATACGTCCTTCATGTTCCAGTTATTTAAGCAGCAAAGTGAGAAAAACAACTTTCAGGTTTAAGATGTATTTTCCTTATTCCCTTTTATTTCCCAGAGAAAAACAAACAAACAAAAAAAAAAAAAAAAAAAAAAAAAAAAACAAAAAAAAAAAAAAAAAAAAAAAAAAAAAAAAAAAAAAAAAAAACACCAAAAAAACAACGCAACCAAACCCATAAACTACAGTATTCCTGGAAGGTAGTGCTTACTAGTAGGAGAGTAATCCAGTGTGGCATAACAGTGTATTTTCTATCTAGCCACAGGGCAAGGTTTGTTTTGGAGCTTTATCTTTATAAAAGCAAATACTTTAAAAATTGAATCAAAACTCTTCCTCTGGGGAATCACTGTTTGACAGTAGGCTCCAGCAACATTCCTCCATCTTCAGTGACTATTCAGGAAACTCCCAAAATACCTACCAGTCAGCCTAAGAGTCCTACAACACTTTCCTTGCCTTTTTCTGGTTTTCCTTTTAGAAAGCTCCTTCCTTGCCCACCCTTCACACCATTCTTCAAAGTCCACACCGCTCAATTTTTCCCCTGTCTTTAGTTCGATTCCCCAGTAATTGTGAACATGTTTAAAAGCCCAAGAACAAGAGGAGAAAAACCTGTCTCTCCCGCACAGCCCTCCAGACCAAGGCTGGCTGCTACTCTAACACAGGGAGGTCTCTTTCTTTTTATTCTTAGGACAAAGAAATTAAACCAAAGCAAGAACATTTTCCCTTATTGCTGCCTGTGGAAGGACTTGAAAATAATTTTGCACCCTGAATACTTGATTAGGGGGCTGCTCACCACCAGCACAGCCATAAAGCCAAGGGCACAAGTGTTTTCTAAACCACACTGAGTAATGCAATACTACAGGCTTGGGAGTTCATTTTCACTTATGACTCAGATGAGAAGCCCTTATGACACAAGTGAAAATACCTTAGATAATTTCAGCACAGGCTAAAGGGATGTAAGAAAGGATAGTCAAAGTCTGAAGAGTCAGTTCTGAGACTGTCAAAAAATAAAATAAAAAAATATTAAAAAAAAAAAGTGTTGTAGATTGAAATCCTAAAACAAATTCCCTGCCTTGAACCAGCTTTATCTCTGAGTGTTAGTTCTCACAATGCGAAGGTCACACACGTCTTCCCCTACCACGTCCATTTGCCAAGAAACAAGACCTTGAACCTTGCTTCTTCCTCGTAATAGATCCTCAGTACATGAAGAGTTACCTCTCATTTGTCAGTATGCAAGAGCACAAGAAAAAAATAAAGCACCTGCTGCTCTTACAAAACCTAAGTGAATTACCCAGCTGACTCCAAGAACAGCACAGGGCAATGAGGGTCCACAGTAAACCAGGAAATGTTCCTCATGTTAAGTCCTACAATAAGGTCACTATGAAATAGATACTTACAAAATTAGATGGCCAAGTTTTATATCTTTTTTTTTTTTTTTTTTTTTAAAGTCTGAAAATAAAATGTCTCAAGTTCATTTGGACAGTGGCAAATAAACCATTACCCCGAACTTTCTAACAGGGCTGAAAAATAACTAGAGTTTCTGTGGCCTCTGTGATGCAGCACCTTCCAAGCAGCTACAGAAGCCCTGCAAATGAGGTTTTGAGCTTGCTTTTCCCTATGAAGAAAGCCTAGAAATGCTGTTTGACATTACCAAAGGCTTCAGTTTCACTGTTTCTTGCCAACAAAGCAAACTTTTAAGTGTCAGCACTTCAAGTGCAGAAGACTTTGGTGGAACAGATTAGCAGATCACAGAAATATCACAAATGCAAGTCAAGTGCAGCAGGGTGAAAAGACAGAAGGTATCTAATGATACTTGCTGAAATGTAAACAGATTAATTTGTCTTCACATCAGATTACATCATGCACAAACCTGACCTTACCCAAGTGAAAACACAACTGGAGAAGAGCGTTTGAATAGACTGATAACCAGCGAAGAGTTGGAAAGCAATATTCATCCAAATACAAGAATAACATACAAACACAACTCCAGAACACATCTTCATTTACAGTTTTGAACAGAAGTTCAAATAACTGATTAAAAAATTGCCACATTTGAAAACAAGAAATCTACAGAAGTCATCAATCTGCTTATATTTCTAAACCACTCAAAGCTAAGTCTAAACAAGATGACTTAGCAATAGCAATTATTCACTCAGCCTGCATTAGAAGCAATCAAGTATTCCTTTTAAGGAAATGTATATAGACAACAATAGCAAACTCTGCTTGTAAACCTTCAAAACTTAAAAAAAGCACTTATTGCAGAGGAAAAAAAAAGCACTGTACTTACTGGAAAGGACTGTTGTGAGGAAGATGTAGTCAGAAAAAGAAATGAGTCCACATTCTCCAAGTGCATAAAATATGCTGTCTTCATCGGCAAACTTCTCTCGCTCCTGGGATAATTTCTATTTATTCATCCAATCCACACCCCAGAAAGAAAAAATAAAGCAACTGATTAAGTAAGGAAATGTAAGGCTTTATTTGTATCCTTACTACCAACAAACCATTCTATGTACACATACCCCTACTATCTCTATTCATATTTAATGGACCTTTTCCAGCCTTCAAATCTGTCAGAAATGCTCTGCAAAGATCAGGGCTTCCCCATCTCAATGAGGGATAAGGAACTGCACAGTATTAATGAGTTGGTTTAGGCTAGCTGAAATACAGATAAATAAAACTATATCTATTTTGCTTAAAATAGTCTGAGTCTTTGAGATTGTTACAAAAATCAGATTTCTTAAGACAGGACTAAAAAAGGACATTATTATATTTCATTAATAGCATTGTAGTTACATTCTGTTGTAGTAGCCGAGAAAGAAGTATTTCACTTTAATATAAAGTATGATCAAAGTTATCAGGAACACATGATTCAGGAGTGGGTTTAGCAGGCTCACTAGGAAGACCAGGAGAGATGCCATCTTTATCTCTCTCTTTCTCCAGCTATTTCTCAACATGTTCTTTTATATAGAAAATTCCATGTTTTACCAGCTCATATCCCTTACTACATCAAAAATCCAAGTCCTTTTGATCTGCAGAGCCTTTAAAGACTGAAAAGGATCCATAACATTGTTAGGAAATCCACACTGGTGACCCATTTTAAGAACATAGCAGAAAAAGGCACACACACACAAAGGAAAATTAAATTAATTTATAGGAGAGTAGGTATGGATGAGGTTATTCCACAGAAACCAGGTCATGCAAGCACACAAGCATGGTGAAAGCAAGGCTGAATTTAGGAAAGGTTCTAGGAAAAACCACCAACAAACACCACCACACGAGGGGCCAGCTACACAACTGTCCCCCACTGTTACCTCTGTCTAGCGGAGATCCCATCATATACAAGATAAAGGAAAGAAAACTGGTTAACCAACAATAAAATAAGCAGGCAAACATAATATCAAGTCAAAAGGTTAGGCTTGCGAAGAGCACGAAAGTTTCAAAGCAACCACATTGTTGCTTTGACTGGGTGCAGCTAAGAATCCCAAGTAGACATCCCAGCAAGAGTTAGCACATAGCCTCTCCAGGCCCGACCCATTGTCTGCAGCTGATGTCTCTCATCCACCTCAAGTTTTGTTGGGTTTGGTTTTCTTTTGAGAGAACTCACCATTGTATGTGACTGCAGAGTGGGGATGAGTTCAGCTAATAATTTAGATGAAAATTTAACCCGTATCTGGCTCGGAAACCACAAGAAAAGAGACAAAAATAATCATACAGATCATAAAAAAATACAGATTCCAGGGAAGAAAGTACAGCTTTATTGATCGAATATAAATCACCCAGTAGCTCTTCCTTTACTATTTGCAGAGTGCCAGGAATTTAATAAGAGGCGAACCACTAACAGCAGACAACACACTAGTGGCATTCATTCCATGCAAAATAACTGCTATTTATGCCTACACAATACAAGGCCAAAGTATCATTTACTGAAATGTTTTTGCTTCCTTTCCTATCAAGATGGATCTGAAGCAAAATTACACTTATGTCTATGTCGAGGACAAACAAAGCATGCCTAATTTTCCCTTAAACTGAAGGAAGAATTTGTGGAAAAAAACGGTTTTCTGTTGCAGGTGGCACTGCCACCAGCATCTCACCTGCTCCTGTGATTTACTGCCTCTTCCAATTGCCTGTCATTAGCAGCATTTATCATAAACCAGCGACTAGCAACCTGCTTTACCTGCTCAAAGGATCCCATGAAAAGTTCCAGAGGTTTGCTTATTAATTTTTATGGGTTTCCTTTCTGCACTTAAAATTCATAGTCAGCAACAAACAGCTCAAGATATTCATTATAAGATGAAAACCACATCCATAGACTAACAATAAAAAAAGATATAAAGTTAGTTGCTCTCTAAGATACAAAGGTGCAGACAGATTGGAGAGAAGCATTTACTCATTTGCATCTTACTTTGAGCAAACGAAGTAAAACTTTTTATTTTAAACAAGCACCTACTTGCCAGAAACCTGGGGAAGGGGAGCATACAGTGGCTATGGTGCTCATCCTGCCCGCAGCTAATGGGAAAAGGAATTCCTTCGACTGATCTTAACAGGGCAAAAATAACCACTGACCTGACCAATGAGATTTTCAGGCTCCCAGCAGTAGGAAGACAGAAGTTTAAAAAATAAAGTAAAAAAAATCACAACTCTCCCATTTATTTTCTTCTGGCATACTATTTTCTTCTGGCGTGTTTGACTGCTTTCCACAAAGTACATGGGAAACTTGTCCCGCTATGGGAAAGGCTGAAAGCATCCTCCTCAGGGTTTTTTTTTCCCACTATTAAACATTGCATTCTACAGAATTACAATATAACCCTAGGAAAAAAAAAAAAAACAAAACAAAACAGAACCAAAACAAACCAATGAACCCAGCCACAACAACAACCAAAAAAAACCAATAAAAACCAAACCCAAATAGCAAAAAACCCCAGCACATCAGGCTACCTACTTCACAAAGCACAGAGTGTTGTGATCCCTCAAATTTCAAGGTGGAAAAACCAGAAGTCCTCACTAACATCTAAATCCACTGTCTATAGACCTCAAGTTTCTTTTCCACAGTCTAGTTTCCTTCCATCATAATCTACCGTGCTTTCTAGCCAAGAAGGTAATGCACAAGTAAATGTAGGGAAAAATCCCCTTCCAAACTTGCATCCTCTTTTAGAGGTGGCATCTTCACAAATTCATTACCCACAGAATTTCAGGACAACCTTTGCATTTCACATCCTTTTGTAGCTGAAGACATGCTAATTCTCAAAGCATTAAGTTAAAAATCAAACGTCTTCCACTTAAGTTTTTTCTCTAAGTTAAAACCATTCCCAAAACCAGAATAATTGGTTAAGATCATTCAGCACGCCCCAAAAGACATTTAAGACTGAGCATCCAAGAGTGAGCAAGCCACAGGGAACAGTTTACAATTGTGACGTATTTTCCAACCAAGCAGTAGATTTGTATTAAACAAGCACACAAACAAGCAAACATTCAAATTAACATGTAAAAAGAACACAAAATCCGAATATACCATTGCTTTTGGCACAAGCATGGCTGTGTAACTTGAGTGAAAAGCCACTAGTCCAGTCTCAGTGGAATAAAACCTTTTACATTCAGGCATTCAAATAGATTATCATACAATACCAGACATGAACAACAGGTGAAAAAAAGATAATGCAACTGAGTTTCAAAATATGAAGCTTGGTTTGCCCTTTCCTCAGGACAAACTCAGGCTCCAAGCCCACCAAACAGCATCACGTGGGCTGAACATATCAGTAACAGCTGTCAACCTCCCCCAAACACATGTGCTGTAGGAAAGTTGCATGCCATATGCAGACAGCTCCCAAGACCTGTGTTACAGACTGGCTGCAAGCAAGCAAAGCACCCTAAGATACATCACAGATTTCACATAATCTACCTCAAACCTGATCTACTACTGGAGTGTCCCCTGAGCCAATTAAATGGGTACAGCTCCCAGGTAACAAAGGATTTTGGGGAAAAAACACCCATCAATTTCATCAATTCCTTGCCAAATATTAGCTTTATTTTGGATTTAAAAACACTTTTCCCAGGACTAAGTGTGAAACATGGAAATACTTAATTATGCAAATGTTAAAAAAAAAAAAAAATATATGCATTTTTGCAATTTAAGGGATGCCCTCTCTGCAGAGGCAGAGACTGAGGCTGCTGGTGTTTGCTCTGCACATTTGGAAAAGCCTTATCAGCTAAATCATTGCAGTCCCACTTCATTATGCATTTCAGAAACTACTTAATGACCAGCATTTAATTTGCCTCTTTGGGAAGAACACCTTCTTGGAAAGTCATTTAGAGTTGACAGTTTGTGTTTCAATGTGGAGTGAAAACACACTTTCAGCACATTTGTTCAGCTAACTTGGGTATATTTCAATATCACCTGTATACTTATATAAACCAAAGCTGTAGGAATTTATTGGCCTTATGAGGCCACTCAACAGCAACTTACGCCTTCCAAAAATGACAACGAAATAAATATGCAATGCATGCCAAGATAATGAGCACTTCTCCAGAATCAGGAAGTAATTTTGTAAATTAGTAAGGAATTCTAGATGAAGCATAACCATCTTTTATTGACAAACATCAGACTCAGTTTGTTCCTTTTTAAAAGAAATACTTTAAGGTTACCAATACTGCGCAAGCAAATACAAAACCATGAATGTTTCAGTAAAGTCACCTTGCTGCAAAGCAATTCTCTTTCAGTCCCAACTGATCACCTTCAGTTGTGCAAACCATTTAAAAGACAATCCTAAAACTTATTACTTTCATTATTAGCTGTAGGCATAGAGGAAAAGAAGTTAAAATGCTCTATGTTCAGTGTTAAATATAAACATTCTCTTTTTCACAGTAGAAGTTTCTAAAAACTGTGTTACAAGTTGGTCTAATATAGACAATTTCTGTCCTTGTTTCTGAGTTTTCTGGCTTTATAAGATAAAGATGGCTCTCCATATTATTGCAATTTTGGGACACATATCTATTTACAAATGAAATCTCTAACCAGAGAAAAAGAACTCCACATGAGGACTTGTGCACATAACATTAAGCAGTATGCAAAGACACGATGTGCTATTAGTCCTGCTCACAAATGGCTTGATGCCTTGGGCTTAAAACAGTAGACAGCACCCCTACAAACAAAAAACTATTCGGAATCTTTCTAAGGAAAGGAAAACAAATCCTTCTGTAAAATTTACTGGACAGTACATTTAATTAATGTATTTTAAAAACTTATGAGCTCATACCACACATATTGTTTGACACCTTTAAATGTACTAGCTAGCTTCTGTCATCTCATTAGAGCAACACAACACTTAGATATGCAGTGATGCAGCTTCTATTTGCCTGGTCCAGCAGTCTGGAGGGAAGCATCATGCTGGCACAGACTACTGCTGCTCCTTCCCCAAGCAGGGCTGTTTAACAAGTGGGAAAATATATACCAAGACACTCTATGCATTTCCAGCAAGTGCTCTGTATTAGTCTGTCAAACAAGACAGATAAGGGAAAACCCTAAAGAAATGCCAGTGAAAACTGCAGGCAATGCAGCCTGCTATGGTAGCTAAAAACATCAATGCTTCGAACTGTGTCTGCTTCAAAATGCAGAACTGGAGGCTCCAAAATGAGGAAGATTTTCCATTTTACTTTCTTTTTTAAGATACAAACTTTAAAAACCCAAAGTCACAAATTTAGAGATTTCATAAAATCACAGAATCAACTGGGCTGGAAAAGATCATGAAGTTCAACCTTTCATGACAACTCACACTGGCACCTCACTACTGACATTAAGAAAACCGAAATAAAGAAATAAAAAGGCTTTCAGAATCTGATTTTAGAAATCCAGCCTTTCAGCCCAGACATTCAAAAGGGAACAAGAAGTGGGGAAGGTCCCTCTGTGCTATGAAAAGGGAAGGAAAAAAGGACCTGGAGAAGCATTGAGATATTTACAGGTTTTAAAGATAGTTTTGTAATGCAGATGCAAAATAAATTCACTTACATGCACTGCCTGAAGTTTTTTTAAATATCACTTTATATCTATCATTAAATTAGAAAAAGTGTTTATGGTTGCGATAGAAACAGCACAAGGACCTTCTGAAACTCATAAACCTCTTTTTGCAATGGGAAAGTTCACAGTACTACTCGTAGTAGCTCTAGATTAATTTACTATGAAGTCAACATGCTAGCACAGGCAAACGCAAACAGATTCTGCATGGCAAAGTGTGGTGGGTGAGTGCTAGCACAAGAAAACAGTAAAAATTTACCGTTGGCAGATAAATACTGCAGCTCATGACATTTCAAGAGTGCATTTTAATAAAGAGATTTTTTAAACCTCTGATTTGTGGACTATTTTATCTCTATATATACACAGGGGGACAAAAATACAGAACTGGTCACGGATGAATTTGCTCTGCTTACCCTCCCTCTGAATTTGGACATATACAGAGAATTAGGCAGCAATTATTACTATGGGTGGTCCCCTGAGACTGAAAAGAGAAATCTGCATTCTGTCCTTCCAGCAAGGCCGTAAATATTCATCACCTTCAAAACAAAGGGCACCTGAAATGCAAGGCCATCATTCTGTACAACCAAGAAAAAAAAATGACACAGACTATCCCAACCCTTTGCAGGCAGCAGACCCACTCATGCAAGGGAGAACCCCCTGCTGGAAAAGCAAATAGGATATGCCTCAGAAAAGGGACAGTCTACACTCCTGCTCCCCCCTGCTGTGCTGTTTCAGTCCTCTGTAGGGTAATGAAATCACAATCTGTATGATCGCAATGGCATTCATCACAGAAATTTGATGGGGGAGGATTAAAATTGGGACCCTAATGTCCCAAGTCAGGCTTCTGAAATGAGTTGACTTTTGATGCCTTTGAATTTAAATGGCTGTTTAGATTTCCAGATGGAGACTGGGATACTGCTTTCCCTTGGCTCAGCTTGCATTACCAACATTACATCATTATGTTGATAATACACACTGCTTGTTTCCCCAGATAAAAATTCCAGTGTGAAAATACATGAGGAAAATAATTCTGTACAGAAAGCAAGTATTAAACGTCGGCTCAGATGATAAGGTTGGGGCCATACACACAGTTCTAACCACCCACCAAATGAGAAATGGGTCTGGGGAAAAAAAAAGAAAAACACATGTAATTTGAGATTGTCATCATGACTGCAAACATAATAAGGAACAGAATTAAAGATACAACTATAATTCTTGCCATTCTCTTTCACTCTCTCACTCTCCCTTTTTTCTTCACCCACTTCTCCTACCCAGACCTCCCCTCCTTCTGTAGTTAGGGAGGTCAAACATCTTCTAAAATATTCCCTCCCACCCTGCCCAATCCATCCTCCTTCCCTCTCCTCCCAGCTAAATCCACGTTATGTAAGGACAGAGTTTTCAGAGCTCATTTTGTATCCCTTAAGTATTAAGCACTAATCTAACACCATTAAAACTACTGAAGAAACTAAAGCCCCAGATGATCCCATGAACAACTTTTTGATTAAAAGACACCCGCTAAGGGCACTTCATCACCAAGTTGCTTATTTTTGTTAACTTCTTGTATAGATTGCATTAAATCACAAAGCTACAGGGCAAATTGAAAGTGTTTAGAGTACATTCCCCTCTTCGCTTACTAATATTGAATGAACTTTCCTCTGGTTTCTAGTTCTTTTTCCTAGAAACCGTGTTATGAACTACAGCATCTAAGCATCTTCCTAAAATATTCTTTAACATAGCTCACCCTACATAGTTCTGTAACTTGAAAAACTTAAAGTTTGAAAAAATAATCTTCCCCAAACTTACATTTAAATACATGATGTTTCCCCCACAGCACTTGGCCAGAGAGAGGACTGTCCTTTCTCACAGAATATAACTTTGTGGCCCCAAGCAGAAAACACCATTTTCCATAGGCAGCTCTATCACAGTCTCATCAAGCTGCTAAATAAGTCAGAAGCCTCAAAAGACACTATGAGACTAGGAGGGCAGGGAGATACGTATCTGAGCATTGCTCAGAGGTTTCCGTTAATAAAGCTATGTAGCAACAGTTCCCCCGAGGACTGTACTCTTAACAAGCCAAATTCAAGTATTCTGATATAAATCCTTTAGACTGAGGATCAAAGACAGGATTCAGGATTATTTATTAAAGGAGTAGGGAGAAGGGTTGAGCATATACTGTCCCTTTTACATGTAAAGTGCGTATTATGAGGTCTGAAGCACAAACTAATCAAAGCACATGCTGTCTGCATTGTACCTGCCAGAAATCCTGGTGGAAGGGGAGAAGGTTAGAAAAGGGAAGAAAATGAGGGAATTCCTGGTTACACCAAAAGAACCCCAAATCATAATAAGAATAAAGACACAAGTATCAGAGATATTAGTAGCTGGAAGAAACATTCACCAGGTACCTAGAAACCAGAATAAAAGAGGACAGAGAGCAACCAGAGCATTTTAGTGTCTGCCAAACAAGCCCTGTGAAAATTAACAACAGAATTAGCAGTACAAAAAGATAACTGCAAGTAGAGCTCTGTCAAAACTGATATACCATTAACTTATGGTAGAAAAGGTAGGAAAGGATGAAGCATGTTCTGTATGTGGACATAAAGTAACCCAGGTGTCCACAGGGATGTTTGTGCACCATGCATTTACTTGTTAGAAGCAAGTATTTTCTTTGATTAAATTTGTCTTTATTAAAAGCAAATGAAGAGAAGAATTTGTAGTTCACTCTCCACCCAGTGAACAGGGAAAAGCAGTGAGGAACACAAAAGCAATTAAAAACTGCCAACCAAAGCAGATGGGAGGGCAAAGTTTGGCTGGAAGGAGAAAGCTAGCAAGCAAAAGAAACCCACAAACATGGACAGTGGTGTCAGCAAAGAAAGTCAAGACAAGAAAAACTGCATCAGCACAACTCCGATTTGCTGATTATCTGCAATAAACTGCACCTTTGCTTGTTTACATAAAGGATCACAGTCAAGAACTGTCTCTCCCACAACTTCACAATATGGTTGGGGTTGGAAGGGATCTCTGGAGATTATCTGGTCCAACCCCCTTGATAAAGCAGCTCACCTAGAGCAGGTTGTACAGGGTTGTGTCCATACAGGTTTTACATCTCTCCAGAGGAGACTCTGCAACCTCTCTGTGCAGCTTGTTCCACTGTTCTGTTATCCTCAGTGTAAACAAGCTTTCCTTCATATTCAGATGGAATTTATTATGTCTCAGTCTGTGCTCATTGCCCCTTACCCTGTTGCTGGACACCACTGAAAAGAATCTTTTCCCATCCTCCTGACACCCACCACTGAAATAATTGTATGCATTGATAAGACCCCTCTCAGTTGTTTCTTCTCTAGGCTAAACAGACCCAGTTCTCTCAGCTTTTCCTTGTAAGAGAGATGCTCCAGACCCCTGTCCATCTCTGTAGCCCTCTGCTGTACCCTCTCCAAATAGTTCCTTGTCTTTCTTGTACAGCAGAGCCCAGAACTGGATGCAGTATTCCAGGTAAGTCCTCAACACAGTATAGTAGCAGGGGAAGAGGCCACACTCTTCCTCATGCACCCCAGGATAGCGCTGAAGAATATATACACATGGCTGGCCCATGGTTAACTTGTCCACCGGGATGTCCACGTCCTTCTCCACAGAGCTGCCTTCCAGCAGGTTGGCTTCTAACCTGTACTGGCTGCATAGGGTTATTCCTCCCTAGGTGCAAGAACCTACACTTGTGTTTGCTGAACTTCATTAGGTTACTCTCCACCCAACTCTTTGTCCAGGACTTGTTGAATGGCAGCACAGCCTCCTGGTGTATCAGCCATTCCTCCCAGTTTCGTATCATCAGCAAGCCTGCCGAGGGTACACTTTGTCCCTTTGTCCAGGACACTGATAACTAAGTTGGGTAAGACCAGATCTAGTATTGGTCCATGATACAAGCCTGCGTTATGTAGTGGAAACAGATTTCAGATGGCTTTTTTAAGGGCCAGTAAAACATCTGAAGTATTTTCCTTCATCTTGCTATTGCTCTGCATTGCTTACAGCATCCCCAACATCTAGAGATGTAAATATAAATGCTGTCAGGAAATACTTTATGCATAAATTTAATTAGAGGGCGTTGAAAGCCTCTATAATTACTTACTGCAGCAATGGTAGCAGGAGGGTAAGCTATTGCTGGTAGCTCGAAGGCTTTTATTCATATTAAGCAGTAATAAATAATTTTCCCCACAGGAGAACAAAAAGAGCAAGTCAAGTGTATTCTGTATTAAACTAATAAGCCACCTAGTGTGTTTTTGTGTTGTGTTTTTTTTTTTTTTTTTCCCTAAATAGGCTAGAGATCTCTTAAAAGCACTACATCTTACCTTTGCTGTAAGCACCCACCTGCACAAAGACAGATCTAACCGTGCACTCAACCACAACCATTTTCTGCTTCTACCTACACCTTTCCAGCAGGCTGCATTGCTGAAAGCTTCAGCTGTGGGACATTTTGGAGCTCCCCTGTGCTGGTTCACCAGGATGGGGACAGCACCAAATGAATTAGGTGACAGGATGCGATTTTGCTCTGAATAGGGTAGATATGCAGTTCATGCATTAGAGGAACAAAAACTGACAGCACCACTTCTTTTTTTTCTTTGACATGTTAAGCTTGTCAATGACCAATGCATAAGCCAAAAAAAAAACCCCATTGACTAAACAAAGAGTGCATGAAAGGAAAATTTTAACTACATTTGTACCACAACTTATGTGACATTAATGAAGCTTATGCCACATTACATGTGCTAAGATACATAGTGAGTTTATTCATCACTATCATCTTGCTAAACAAGAAGGATGCAGTGAGTGACGGAACAGCCCAGTGCCTCAGTTTGAAAAATCAGATGTGCAAAGAACATGTCCACATGACTCTGAAAAACGCCCTTTCTTAAGCTCTAACAAGTATTATGAAGCAGGGAAAGAGCACATCTTAAACAAACATCTTAAATAAAACTTCTCTCCTCCTAACCAGAGATATGCTCTTCAGGATGGTAGGACAAGAGAAAGGACAACATGACATTTTTTCTATAGATTGGTTAAAAAAGCTTTTGCTTTTCCATTGCTGAAATACAAGAGGAGGAAATTGACACAGTGGAAATGGAGTAGATGAACAGCTGTGGTTTGAACACCTTTGCAACACAGCACCTTGAGCTACACATTAGCTACACATTACTGGAGATCAGCCTTTAGTTCAGACTCAGTATGAACACTTCGAAATACTTGCAGACTGAATAATAGGGGTTTTTTTTCCCTACCCTGAAAAGAAACTAAGGAATGTACATTTTTTTTTTTCTACTTTCCAGAGCTTGCTTCAGTGGAGGAGAAACCACCACACTTAGATAAAAACAAAACCAGAGACAGAGTTACCTCTCTACACATTCAGCACAGTAGCGGGTCAAAGGAAAGTATGAGCTCATGTTGGCAAACAGATCTATCTGATCAAGGGCTTTTTCTGGATGAATGTCTCCAGGGGTTTTGGTCTTGCAATGAGTGAAGAAAAAGTGTTAGTCTCAAATTACAGAAGTGCTGGTCCCATTAATAAGGCAGTAACATTTACCTCCCTCCATATCAACTCTATAAATTATCACTAGGAAGGAGGGGCAGTCTTCTCACCATAGCATTCAATCACAGGCACAGCAAGATGCTTCAGAAACCTGACACAATTACAATACAGAGCCACATAATTCCATAAAATCCTTCAGCAGAAATGGTCCTGATCACAGTATGACAACCAATTTGTTGTTTTGATTGTAGTTTTATGTAAATAAAATTGGTTCTGTGAAAACAGCAGCTCATACATCTGCTTACTAATGGTGTAGCATTTAAATCTCAAACATACATGCTCGAAATCCACACTGATATTTTAAACACTATCCTGTAATATGTAATTAAAATTCAACTGATTGCATAGCTGATACTATTCTTTGAATTGAACCTGTTTCTAGATTATTACTTGCATGCAACCCTGGGTGTACATTTTTGTTTGGAACTAAAATTAATTCTCTTTTCTACTTTTCAGCCAGAAACTAGCCTGCATATTGTCAATACTTTTCAGTGCCACATCTTTCTTGTGTCTGACTGCTCACAAACTCCCTTCACTTTAAAAATGAAGAGGGAATTTCCAGTGAACAGGCCTATTACTTTCTGAGCAGAAGCCTGAACCACAAGGATGCTTTGATAACACAAGAGGAATACACAGTTGGGAACATGTTAGGAGAAAGAGATACAAAAGGGTTTTATCCCTCAGGTACTACTATGCAAGTGAAACTTTCATGAGTAAGGTCAGCTCCACAGCACCTCAGATGGTGCTTGACTGAGTAAAGACAGTGTTGTTTTTTAAATTGAAACCCAAAGCAAGCAGTAAATGAGAACAAGATGTTATCAGCCAAATCAATCCACTGTCAGCTCCCTTCATTACCAAGGGAGAGCCAAGGCCAACTTATTTATACTCTTCTCAAATTACCCTCTTGCCTGGACATTATCACTACCCTAATGTTCACAGCCAGACTTAACCAGTCTCAAAGTGTCTTCAAGCAGACAGCCAAGCAAATGAGAACCTCTATTTCTTCACTATCATAGGAAACTGTTTCTAGGGTGTTATTAGACTGTGGAAAAAAAATAGGTCCCAGAAGCAGATAATAATAAAGAAAATGCATCGCAGCTCCCTAAATCTGTTGCCTTTCAGACTATCCAAACCTCAGCAGGTATTCAAGTGCATAACCAGCATCTGTAAGTTACATAAAAAGCTACTTCACTTTGCTACAGGTCAGAGCAAAAGGTGGTCAGCATGTAAGGCAAATGCTATCTGTTCTCCGGCCTTCAGCCAGCACAGATCTTCACCATGCTGAATGGTAAGATCCTTAGAGCACGGATGACTACGTACAGTCACTATGCACGTGCACTAAGCATGGTATATCAAATATTGACTGGCTTTTCAATACCCCTGAGGGGTGACAGTCCATGACATCCAAATGTGTTACAATTCAAGCCCTAGGAGCTGAAGGAGAGAGGAACAGAAGGTTGAATTCAGCAAAGGGATCATCTTTGGACCTTTTTTATCCAATGTGATAGGAACAGACTGCAGAGTGCTCAGGAACAGAAGAATGATCAGCAAAAATAATGTGGGATTTAGCATTTCTTCCCTACAAACAAATCTTGCTTATGTAAAGCCTAAGGGATGAGTGTGATAGCTTGACAAGATAAAATGACAAAAGTGAGCGCACAAACCAAAGGGAGAAACATTTGATATTTTGCAAAGAATACATACTTTCTGTTTGGTTGGGTTCTTTTTTTTTTTTTGGAATCACAAAAAAGCAGAAGTTGGCACAGGGAGGAGAAAACAAGTGTTCACAACATGCTTTGTAGTTTTATGCATCAAAACTAACTGCCAAATGCTACCTGCCACTTACCTGTTCTCAAGCAAAATCTTGCTCTGCTGCCTGGGTAACCAGAACACTTGTACACTGCTGATGATAGGGACCCCAGGTATTTGAAACCCTCAATGTCTTTACCTTTTCTGACTAAACAAACACAAAACAAGACAGAGAACTGCATGTGTTCGGCCCACACTGTGTTTATATAAAGCTTTAAATAGATTTTTTTTTTCAAGTGTTAAGGTTTTCTGTAAATCCTGACACTATATGTCAGGTACATCACTCAGCAATGAAGGGATCAGATGCTGACTTCCCTTTGGAAACACAAAAGCTTTATTTTCAGACTACGCAGATGGAATGAAAATATTGCTAAAAGATGGAATACCATTATGTGCCCATGGTGAGACGATGGAAAATTAAGTAACCTGTAGTTATCTGTACCAAGAAGTCAATATGAGCTGCTAGTTCTTGGGCCAGAGCTGTCTTTACTGTACTCCTCCATACCAACAGGATTTACGGTGTGATTAATTTGGTCTCTGGTTTCCATAACAGGTTGGATGTTATGTAGCTCCTCTTACGCAAGCTGACAAAACTAGATCAGATCATGCTCAACATTTTATCAACATGTATCATGACAGCACAAACATCCAGAACAGTTGTGTACCACTGTAGGAAGGACCTAGGGTTCAAAAGGGGAACAGAGTAATGCTGTTTAGAAGAGGGGGAAACAAATGCTTGGCATGCAGGTAAAAAAAATACAAGAGTGTCTCCTTCCTTTAGAAATCTGGAGATTAGACTGGAAGGGAAAGGTCAAAGGAGTTTCAAATGGCGTAACTTGTGGGACTCTCATACAATCATAAAGAAGTAGCAAGAAAACACGATTACAACCTGTTTGCTGGCCTACCAGCATACAAAAAAAGGCAATACTTTGTCTGTAAACATTAAAATAAGACTACTAAAAAAAAAATCTCTGCCATTACAGAAAAAAACCCACCACAATGCTACTAAATGACAAAAGCTTACAAGACAGTAAGTCAAATACATCATTTAACTCAGACCCTACATGCAGGTAGTAACTAAAGGAATCTAGGTGATACAGGAAACACTGAATAACATGCAGACTTAATAGTCTATTATGCTCACCTTCCCATCATAGCGCTTCACTATGAACTGATCCAGGCCCAGGTCTGAAAAAGAAAAAGAAAAACCAAACATGCTCTTAAGAGTGCAGAAGTGAGCATTGGGTTTTCTGTTTGAGTGATGGTTAGAAAGCAAAATGCATTTTCTGAATAACATCAGTAGAAAGTATAAGGATAAAAAGAAATTTTTTTGGCTTTGTGCGTTTTTTACCTTGTATTTTGATCATGAAAGTCAGCAAACTCATGGTATCAGAAAGCCTTCTTCTGTCAGGGACAGTGAGAGTACAGCTCCTAGCACCTCTCAAGAGCCCAAAATCCCTATCTCCAAGTAGAAAATTTCTGCATTACTACTAGGGAAACATTTTGCCTGTGATGCCCCATGTAAATGCATGTTCATAAAACTCCCATTGTTTTCAATAATACCTTTTGAATTGCTCACAAACAGGAAAACAAATAATTATTCACATAATAATTAGGATACTCCCAAATAAATCCAAAATTTACTCATATTTTAGTATAAAATTGCTAATAGATTTTGAAGGAGATAAGTTGTATCTATATCTGTAAGAAGGTGAGAGCTTTAGGTACAAGGGCATTTTGGAGAAAAACAGGAAAAGGGGTTATTTATACTAGTAAATTCAATTTTTCATACCATTACAAAATGTTTTTTTCTATCTTGAAGAGAAAAAAAAAACAACCCAGCATTTTCAGAGTTTAGGCAGAGAGTTCTCAATGTAATCCACAGAGCCTGGTAGGCTTTATGTACACCCACGAATGCAAATATAACCAAGATAACAAAAATATTCAGGAAGATCAATTATCTGAGCTTTGCAATCCAAAGTCAGGAAGATGCACCCTGAGAGGAGATTAAGCAGAACTCAAACTGAGAACTTCCAGGCCTCCGGGAGAGCATGGGTCAATTTTTGGTTCTCTGGAGTATAGAACTGCTCAGCAGAGCTACATCCCATGCATTTTCTGCTACTGTTTATGATAATTATCACATCCTCATTTCAATTTAAATTAGGAAAAAAAAAGATGGAAATAACCCAATAAAACTTTTCCCATGCCTGCTGCATCTCCAGCTCATGAGAGAAGATAATAAAACCTGTCAATTGGAAAGGTTCATAATGGTTATGGTATTGAAAGTTGAGTTATTAATCTCTCCAGGGTGGCCTCCTCGACCTTTCTGAACCAAAGCAGCTAATATTTCTCCATCACCAATTCAAAGGTCAAGGCAATTGACAAAGGGCTCTGTGGATTTGTGAATATTCAAGCCAGAAAGCATCTTCTCAATACTTTGTGTGCCCGACAGACCGAAAATTGTATATTCATATGCACTTTCAGACTTTAATCACCATCTTCTGAATTTTGTCCTCCTCAAAGTTGTAGGTATAAATTCAGTACAGTAAGTATAAGTATCGCCATATTTAGAGGCAAGGCTCATTTGATAAATGTGCTGATTTTACCAGAGACATGTTATCCGGCTAGAGCTCGTCCCTGACCATCCATTTGGATGCCCGACTGCTAAACTGAGCTTAGCTTATACTCATGTGTGATAATAAAGTCATTTCTCAAGAACACCTCCTGTTCCAATGCCACGAAATAGTGCTGTAAGACATATCCCAAATTTATAAATGTACTCATGAAAAGCTAAGAAAGAACATGGGCTAAAAATAGCAAGTAAAAGTATGTCTTAATGGCACCCTCTCACACCCCCAGCTGGACACTACTATCGAGAAAGCAAACAGGTTTCACAGAAGACTCAAAATGAAGAGATACTCATGTAGATAAACAGCAAGAAAACATGAACTAAAAACTACTGTCTTGCATATACATATAAATTAAATATCACATATATTTCTAAATATAGATTACTTATATAACAAAATAAATAATATATACACAACTCTGTATGTATGCACAGAATAGTTACTAAAACCAGCCAAACGACACCTAAAAAGGCATAATACCAGTATCTGTACTAAATAAAGAGGCTAACATTATAAACTTTGTGTCCTTCACAGATGTAATGTACTTTGGGCAAAAGGGGAGGTGATGGGGGAGTATAATTGGACAGGACTAAGAAGCACCACAATAGTTAACATCAATAAATTACAATAATGATGGAGTCAGCAGAAGAACACACTGACTATATCAGGAGTTTTGAATCCAGGTAGTTAAGTCTCCTGACTGGGATTTGATCCAGCCTCATTCACCTAAGCACAGAGATGTTGGTTTCCACGTATTTCCTTAATTGCTATGGCATGTAACAAAAACACACGGAAAAACAAAGTGTCTGGGTAACCTGAGACTATTCCTGGCAGGAACAGAATGACAGACCTTTACTTACACACAGCTTTTCTGTAACTACATCCAAAGAGAAGAAGCTACCAGGTCTGTCCCCAAGCTTAAAAGCTCCAAGCATTTCATTATTTGCTGAAGAAACTGCTTAAAACACCACAGCTGTTACAGAAATGTAGTAATCCTTACCCATATCCTGTCAACCTCATCTGACACAATCACATCTGATGAGAAGCAAAGTGCAAGGTCCTACACATGGGTCGGAGTAATCCCAGGCACAGCTACAGGTTAGACAGAGAAGAGATTCGGAGCAGCTCTGAGGAGGAGGGACTTGGGGGTGTTGGTTGATGAGAAAACGAACATGAGCCAGCAGTGTGTGCTTGCAGCCCAGAAAGCCAACCACATCCTGGGCTGCATCAAAAGGAGTGTGACCAGCAGATCGAAGGTGCTCCTGCCCCTCTGCTCTCGTGAGACCTCACTTGGAATATTGTGTGCAGTTCTGGTGTCCTCAACATAAAAAGGACATGGAACTGCTGGAACAATTCCAAAGGAGGGCCACGAGGATTATCAGGGGACTGGAGCACCTCCCATATGAGGATAGGATGAGAAAGTTGGGGCTGTTCAGTCTAGAGAAGAGAAGGCTGCATGGAGACCTCAGAGCAGCCTTCCAGTATCTGAAGGGGGGCTATAAAGATGCTGGGGAGGGACTCTTCGTTAGGGATTGTAGTGACAGGACAAGGGGTCACAGGTCAAACTTAAATAGGGGAAGTTTAGATTGGATCTGAGGAAGAAATTCCTTACTGTAAAGGTGGTGAGGCACTGGAATGGGTTGCCCAGGGAAGTTGTGAATGCTCCATTGCTGGTGGTGTTCAAGGCCAGGTTGGACAGAGCCTTGGGTGGCATGGTTTAGTGTGAGGTGTCCCTGGCAGGAGGGTTGGAACTAGATGATCTTAAGGTCCTTTTCACCCCTAACTATTCTATGATTCCATATAACCTTGGTTTATGCATGAAAATACAGCATTAAATTTTGCCACTTATGCTGCTGCCTTTTCTCATTTTACTGTGTCAGCATGCCCTGGAAGACAGCCCTGGTGAATGGAGTTAAACCCATCTGACAGCCAGAAGCTGTGTTTCTCAGGGTTCAGTACTAGGGACAGTTTTGTTTAATATCTTTACTGATGACCTGGACGAGGGGATCAAGCCCAACCTCAGCAAATTCACAAATGACATCTAACTTGGCAGGAACACTGATCTGTTGGAGGACAAGAAAGCTCTACAGAGGTATTTGAACAGGCTGGATCAATGGGCCAAGGCCAACACTATGAGCTTCAACAAAGCTCAATGCCAGGTCCTGCACTTGGGAGACAAGAATCACATGGAACGCAACAGGCTTGGGAAGAGTGGCTGGAAAGCTGCTCAGCAGAAAGGGACCTGGGGGTGCTGACTGACAGCTGCTAAATATGAGCCAGTTTGTGCCCAGGCAGCCAAGAGGTCCAACAGCATCCTGGCCTGTAACAGCAACAGCGTGGCCAGCAGGGCCAGGGGCAGTGATCATCCCCCTAGGTTCGGCACTGGTGAGGCTGCACCTCCAATAACTCAATTCTGGGCCCCTCACTACAAGACAGTCATGGAGCAGGGCCAGAGAAGAACAACAAAGCTAGTAAAAGGTCTGAAGCTCAAGTCCTATGAGAAGCAGCTGAGAGGACTGAGGTGGTTCAGTCTGGAGTATGAGGCTCAGGGGAGACCTCACCAGTCCCCACAACTACTCTAAGAAGGATGGAGCCAGGTGGGTGGTGGTGTCTTCTCCCAGGTAATAAGTGACAGGTCAGAAGGAATCAGCCTCAAATTGTGCTAGGAACTGTATATTAGGAAAAATTTCTTCACTGCAAGGGTTGCCAAGCATTGGAACAGGCTGCCCAGGGAAGTGGTGGGATCACCATCCCTGGAGATATTTGAAAGACATGTAGATGTGGTGCTTATAGACATGGGTTTTAGCAGTGGACTTTGCAGTGCCAGGTTAAAGGTTTGTCTTTTCCAGCGTAAAAGATTATTATCTCATTGCAAGCGTAAGAATATTGGTTCACATTAGTGTTTTACATTCACCCTTTCTCCCAGCCATGCACAACAATATCCCTTTGCTCTGCTGCATTAACTAAGCTGTATGCTTAAGCTCCTCTATAAAATTCACCTTGCCATAGATCCTAACAGGTGCTATTCAAAAGGTAAGAACAGGTATTTATGAGTTCAAGGCATATGGTTTTACTCAATACATCTTCCTTTTTCAAATACAGTTTATGTTCTTTTCATGGATTTAGCTATGTATTTTTCTATGAGCCTTCAATCTTGGAAGTTGACAAAAGGAAAGCAAAAAAAAAAAGAGGGCCTGTTGCTTGATACCTGTGGTGTTGTTTCTTAATGTTACATAAAAAAACCCAAAAGACCTTTCCTCTGAAACATTACAATAGGAATTCAGTGTTTGCATAGGCAGGAAAACTGATGGAAACACTGCAGAAATTAGGACAATCACATCAGAACAAGGAAAGGAAAGAATGTTAGTTATTACTTCTCTGTGAAAACACAGTGTACCAAGTTAAAGCTACTGCAGGATTGTCTGTGATACACTCGTAAAACAAATAGACCCCAGCTGGCCTACCGCTGACAAGCTACAGGAACACAAGCTAATAGGCATGTTTAACAGTGAAAACGAGCTTTCCCATCTTTCACTGAAAAGCAGGAGATTAAATACCATTCTCCCAGGAATGGATTAAAAGATCTCCTTCAAGGGAAATGGCAATGAAAACCGGAAGTCTTTCCAGGAGAACAGCTGGCTGCTTCACAAAGCTTTCCTAGGACAGAAGGCAGCACAACTTACATCACGGCTACTCCAGACTGCATAGTGACCATCCAGATCAACTGCATTTTGGCGCTCATTTCCTGCTTGAACAAACTTGAACTTTCACTATGACCTGCCCAGAAAACATCTTTTATTTACATCAACCACTGCACAACACCTCACCTTTCACTACACATCAGGATTACTGCTTCTGCTCCCCCAGCCAAGGGTTCTGTACCAGCCAGTCACTTTCAGTACTGCCTATGGCGACCTACAGTGATTTCCTAATTTGCTCACTGTAGCCAGCTTGCTTGTAACTTTTAAGTACCACTATGTTTTACTCCTACAAATTCTTATACCACCTAAGGTATCAGAAGGTGGTATCAGGGGACCAAAACAAACAGCAACACTGAAGTAGAGTACCTAAGCAAACAGCATCATTAAAACTGTTATTTCAGATTAGACTGACATCATTTACACACCAATACTAAGAGTATAGGCCTCCACTTGTATTCATGTGATGGTACTTTCACAGCTCTAAAATCAAAACTGTTTCAAAAAAAGCCTAAATGACTTGCACTCACTAACTGCCACAATGGGGAAAAGAGGTTGCTCAACAGGAGAACCATATTCTCTGCATTTACTTATTTTTCCTAGGCTAGGAAGGATATTTTAACAGAGAAGGAATAATTTATGTAAAGGAAAAAAAACCACAGAATAATCTACTGTTACTCTTCTTCAGCTCTAACAGAACCTGAATTCAAATGCTTATTGTATTTCTGCTGATTAATGAAAACATACATTCCACAGATTCACTTGAAACTACCCAATTACCACACTTGATAAATAGTTAGACAATTACTAAGCTAATGTTATCCTATTAAAAAAAAAAAAAAGAAAAAGCAGCAGCCATGAGCAGCAGATTATAGATTGCAGTTTAAAAAATATTTTAACAAACAGGTTTCCAGAAAAAATGATTCTATTATGCCAAGAACACAGTTGAGATCAATTAGAAATGATCATGATTTCCTCTGGGATGCCAGCAGTTTTCCACTGACAGAAAAGCCTTTTCAACTCCTTCCAGTCTTGATATCCTTGTTGGATTTTTCACATTATCTGGATAACATTTACTCATCATCTGCTTTTCCTTTCCAGTTGCTCAATACATAACATGGACTCTTCTTCTTGTGAGTAGATGAGCAAAAGGGCTAATGACCAAGACTGAAGAACAGCCTGGTAACCATAACATGCAACATACTACATTATGGGAGGAGAAGATGTTGGACCCAGTTTTCCCCTCCAAAGCTGTAACCCACCTTCTGATTTTTCCATGAGTATTCTCCCCTGAATTTAAAATGTAATCTGCAAGCAAACAGTGAGCTGCCTGAGATTTCTCATGGGATAACACTCTCAGGTTTGTGTTAAAGCCCTGAACTATTCAAGTAACCACTTGGCTCACATCTGACCCCCTCCTACAACAGGGCAAGTCAGTCTCTACAAGATGTGCCTTTGTAATACAACTGATAATCCACACCAACCTGTCATCTACACTGAAAGTTGCAGTAATTTGTTTCTTCTGATAACTATCACAAAAGCAAGCACATAAATGCACCTTTCGCTCCTTCTTAGCTAGGTTTCTTGGGTCTTGCGTCAGGGCATTACAGGCTCAAAGATGATTGTTGACTTGGAATTATGTATTCTCACAGAAAAAAAAAACCTGTATCTGTTTACTCTCCTGGTTCGGGAGATAATCATCAAGCTACCTCCCCCTCTCACTCACATTCTTTCCCTGAAGACCTCTCCAGCAGATGTATCTGGGAGAGAACACAGAAGTTCTCATCAACAGACCAAAGGCAAGTTCAGCATCTCTAGTTTCCTTCTGGGTCTAAGCATTTCAGTTGAACACTTTGCATAACTTTAGGGATCTGGACAAGCCTAAGGAATTCTCCCCCTCCCCTCCAGACCAGATGAATGCCTGTCACAGCTCGTATCAGTTCTACAAAAGATCAGATCCATATTTCATGAATTTAACACAAAATGATAATCACAAAAGCACTGCAAATAGTCCAGAGATAGCTTGTGCTCAGCTGCTTATGAAATCCAGACATAAAACCCAAACAGTTTCAAAACTGAGAATCAAGCTGTGAGGTCTGAGCAAGACACCAAAAATCAGCTCTGTCCTTCACAGTTCCTCTCCTCTGACACCATCCTGTCCACAGAGGCACAGCTGCTTCTCCCAGCTGAGCTTCACCAGTATGTTTGTAGTTTCTTACAGACAAAAAAAAAAAAAAAAAAAAAAAAAAACAAAAAAACCACAACAATAACAAAAAAACAACCCCAAAACACATACACCTTCTAGGACATTTCCAAGACTTCAGATATCTGAGCTGCTGCAGTGCATGGTGGATCTTGAAAGGCATCTTTCATGTTGCAGGAGTGAGGTTAACACAGATGGAAGAGCAAGACTGGTTTGGGCGTAGCCTGTCTTCATTACAGTTTGCTGCGATAAGATATGAAGCATTTTCTACTCCTTTTAATTACTGGTACTGGCTGAGTATGCCACAATTCCTTCTTAGCCCAGGATGCTTCAAAACACTCACTTTCCCCAGGAAAACAATTAGTGTAGAACAGACCAGAGAAAGCTGGGGGTATGGAGATAACTCAGAGGCTAGGAAAGACAGGATGACTACACAGGTCACTATCAAGCAAGTCCAAGCACTTGAAAACGTTCAAGCAGGCCAAGAATTACCTAAGTCTACAGAGAATGTGCCAGTGTCCTGCCAAGTGTCATGGTTTCATGCACCTTTTTCAGCAGAAGTCCACCTGCTTTCTAACAGCTGCACCATTCACAACTAGGGGTTTACAAACCCTAACCCTTCCTACCAGAGACTGAGAGGTAGCATTTTCAGCTGAGTTTGGGCAAGCAAACACCAGCAGGGATGGACTGAAGAAACCATCTCTGCTCATCCAGCCTTGGAGAAAAGCTCTCTCTCAGGTATGAGAGGAGGTGGGAAGAAAAATATAACACAGGACTGCAGGGAGCAGATATCACTGCCCACACTTCTGTTGGCACTTGGACTTCACAGACAGCATATAAAGACTTTCTTTTCAAAGCAGCTTCCAGGTTTAATGCCATTGTTTGTCTTACTCTGACAGTTCCAAGCTCAGCAAGAGTGTGTCACACCTTAAGCACAGCTTGCGTACTTGGGAAGGCTATGGCAGGAAATTTTACTGAACTGGAGAAAGCAATCTACAGGAGGTAATGAATTGGCATTCATTTTCCCCAAACCAGCAAAATACAGTGTAGAATTAAGCTGACATTTTTACTGACAATAAATCAACTTTCCCTATGTAATCCATAAAAATGAATCAGGAGTATGATACCCCGCAGTAGATTAGCAGTTTAAAAATAAATACAACAGGGACTCAGATACCCCATCACTCCCTTTCATTTATATTCCAGAGTATATTCTTTTTGTAAAATAGCAGACACATTGGCAAAAAGTTACTTGCTGAAATTACATGCAGCAGCTTGAGCACACAGAACATTCCCTGTTCTCATGTCTCAGATTGCTTATGCAGGACCGTATTAATTCACAGGTGCAGAAGCCAACTGCTTCACCAGACAAACTTACTAGCAAATACCACTCACTGAAAGCCTTGCAGTCAGTGGGACTGCACAAAGCAATCCACAATTCTGTTCAAGCATTAACATGCCAAGCTAGTATGATTACAGCAGGCTATGTCACTACCTGAAGGAGATTTCCAAGGGGCTACATCATCACCTGCAGAAATGCCCTGAGATGAAGCAGGAACGCTCCAGGCAGGGCAGAGGACACATGCAAGTCATGACTAAAGGAGAAAGTAGCCCCAGCATTTCCTTACTGATCCACAATCCTGACAGCCTTATGAGTCAACAGTGCCAGACGGATGTAAAGCACATACTGTAGTGAACTGGTACAGACTGTGTTTTTAACCTGTGAGTTAAAAAAAAAATAAACAAACAAAAAAACAAACAAACAAAAAAAAAAAAAAACCAAAAAAAACCAGCCAACAAAAAACCAGCAAACCACACAAGACAACTTTTTTTTTTTTTTGTTATGACCATATTTGGAAACATTTAGGAATAACGTTATGGATGCTTTGACTTTACTGTGGCATTTAGCGTTTTACTCTTCTACTGTTCATTATAATTAAAAAAACATTTGCTGTGATTGTCAGGACATACAGCACTTAGTAAAAAAGAACTATACTAGCAGCAGCTTTATCTAGAAGCAAGTCTGTGACAGTTAAGTGTCCTCAAGACATACTTTCAAACCAAGAACTAAAATGCCCACTCTCATGCTTTGCCTGCTGATGGGCAGCCAAAGTTTAATTTCCATCTCATTCCACTTTCCAAAAGCATCTCTACCCCTAAGGCAATTTTCCTCCTTTATAGTCTGCCTTGTGTCACTTAAAAGCCACAACAGGCTTCACAGAGCCATTTAAGCAGATGGCCAAGCCAGGGTAATAGTAACATTGGGAAGTTAGCAGCTAACACTGACAAAGTAGTCACCTTTGCTTGTCTCCAAAGTGGGTGTTTTCTGAGCACTCTTCCACCTATTTTCTGCATGCCTTAAAATGCACCAAGCACATATGGAAGAAGTAAAAGAGAATCAGATGTGCTGAAATTAAACACTGGATGTTTTCTGGTTTTAAACTGGCTGACAAAAAAACGCAGCATTACTTGCATGGGAAGACTCACACTCAAAGTACTGCTACTGCTTTACAAAGTACCAATTCAAGGAGCTTTAGACAGTTAAGATAGTAGCCCACAATTTCAGCATCTGTGAACATTATCTTCAGTTTATTGCTGAAGCTACTTCTTCACTGAAGATGAAACCATGTATTCATATGAGAACTACAGCCATTTTCAGGACTGATGAAAAGCTAAATATCAATTTACCAACATGCATCTAACACTAATGCCAGGATTGTTTTTCTTCCCTTCTGCACACACTTCATATCCTTGCTTTCCAAGCACAAGTGTACATTAAACAGCTGTCATGGAAGATATCAAAACAGTTTCATACTTTTTACATAAACCTCACACTCAAGAAGTTAACATTTGAGGGCTGAAGTTCTTCATTAATGCCTGCAGAAAGGAGTTTTAATTTGACAAAATCCCTTTTCATTCTCTGACATACACTGTGGGAGACCAGGAAAACCAATTTCCCATGTCCCACCTAAAACACACATCTCCTACAGAACAGAAGACAGACAAAATCCTCAAAGCCACCCTAAAAAAACAGCCTCTTACCACTCAGGACACACCTTTCCAGACCAGGAAAACAGCGTCTGCTCTCCCACCTGTTGCCTGCCAAACCTCCACAGGTACTACAGCTGATCAGCTTCCCTGCAATATGCAGGAATTAGAAGCTGGCCGAGATCAGCTGCACCCTGACCAGCAGCACCACAGCTCAGCCACAAACAGGGGGCTGCCTGGACCTGTTTATTTCTAGGGGTTTCATTGCTATTCATAAGGTCGTCCTTGCCAAAGCAACCTCCTTTTGTAGGTTTATGAACAGCTCTTTAAGTGTTCCAGTTGAAGGTAACCCTTTACTATTAAATATACAAGAAAGTTGTCTCATCTGCTCTTCAAGGGCTCATACCAATGAGATCTACCATGCTGCACTAGTACTTGAGGCAACACAGGAGGGATTAGGCTAATTTGGGTTTGGAGCATGGAGGTGGAATAGATAGCTTCAGGAGGTGCTCCCTAGCCATAGCAATCCCCGATTTGATGCTCCAAAGAAACATACCATGAACAACACTTCTGAACTTGAAAGACCACTCTTATTTAGCTCCTGCCAGTCAACTGAGTTCAAGCCATCATGGACAAGCTGCAGACTCATCTGGAGAGATAAGAGTAGCTTCTTCAGAGCTGCACTGGTAACTTTCTGCCTTGCTCTTGCATTCGTTGTATGTTTATCTTCCTGCACACTGTTGCATTGCTATAATGTATGGGTTGAGAGCATCACTTTTTTTTGACTGTGGCAGCACTCTAATCATACAGCAACCCACCTTCTGTGCCGTACCTCTGAACATAGCAAGAACAATCATAGAATAATATTCAACAACATAAATGTTTGATGGGAAGTTTAAAGATCAGGCAAGCAGAAACTGGAGAGTTTATTCCCCCTGGCTGTATTAGTTCCTCCAATTACTACACAGACATAACTTACTTTCCGGTTGTTTTTCATTAGGCGTTATTGATCTCACAAAATCCTGTGGTGTCATAAAAACCTCCGATTCACCATGCTCATTTATGACTTTCAAAGTGGCAAAGTATCTGAAGATTTTGTCTGGCGTGGAGTAAGCTCTGATCCTGTTCTCATATTCCATCACCTGGAAATTAAATGTAACCAGTATTAGATGTGCATGGTTCCTCTCCCAAGACCTACATTAGAGCCTGAAGATCGACCCTCCTATCTTCAGTCTTGGAACTACCAGTTAAACTAAAAGTATCTGCTCCTGATGTCCCAAGAGCAAACATTAAGAGCCTTTTACTATTTTTAAAGTATTGACTCTTCATGAGGGCAGAGTAAAACCAAGTTAACAAAATCCCTGAAGACACTTTTAAACATGAACATAAAAAAAGCACTAGCATTACATTTGTGCCCCTAAAGCGGTTAAACATTTTAACCACAGTGTTGAAGGGTTCTGATTTGTGATTAATAAATGAAGGGAAAATGTCTTGGAGAGCTGGGAGAGACCTTTACTTTCAAGCTAAGTCTTGGAAAAAACTACTTGGAGCTACAGTTGAGTTGCTCAGGCATCTAACCTAATTTTTTCCTCTTCTCTATCACACTGGCAAAATTGTGCAGAAACTTTCTTCACTCAGTCCTCTTTTCCCAACCAATCTGCCACTTACTAACTCCACCAGTAGTGATTATTTTGTACCTAGAACCATATTTCCCAACACACAGCTGGAATTAATCAGAGAACAGAAAGCTTTTATAAATAAAACCACAACATAAGGTCACAAGTGAGGAAAAAGGCACAAGGACCTATACTTCATTCTTCATTAGAGCAGAAACTTTCCTTCTTCATACAGCTTTTTATTCCTGCACCATACACCATGTTTAACAGTCCATAAGGTACTTCTTGAAACCTTCAGTACTTCTGGCCAAGAGCCACAGGAACTAAAAGCAAAAGTAATGATGTGCTAGAAGAGAACACTCAAGATCAAGGGTACTGCCAAGGCAGCTGTAGATTATTTATGGCTTTGGTTCTGTTTCAGCCTTGTACTTTAACTTGAACAACTTTTCCACCCTGATGTTTATCAGACAGAAAACACCCTCTCTAGTGTTGTCGTATTTCTAGGATAAATCAAGCCAAAGGCTTTTAATCCATCAAACAACTAAGGGAAAGCAAACCCTCTTTCCTCTACGTTTGTTCCAGCTCAAACGTCCACCAAATGCAGTCAGAGATGGCAGTATCTATAATAAAAATCTCAAAAGCGTTCTCCCCACTCTTAGCATCACCATCGCTTTTTCATAATTCAGAAATGCCCTTGCATCAACCACTATAACCAGTTCCTTCTTTCTTTCCTGCAGTCACCTGCACAGAACATTTCTGTCCCTAGTCCCTTTTGCACCTACAATCAACAAACCTAAGCCCATTTTTACTGCTCCAGTCCACAAGTCCTCCAAAGATAAGGGCACTGGATCGAGAGCAACTGATATATTGTAAAATTATAAGTCACCATCTATCAGCTGGAAACAACACCTCATGCTTCCCCAGCTCTTCTTGCTGCCAAGCTGTACATATCTTTGTCTACAGCTCCCACCTGGAAAGCCGTAACTTGTTAATGCCAAAGTGATCTTTTGACTTGTGATTGCAGGCACATATCTCCTTCCTGTAGCGCGACCTGATCTCATGAGTAACAGCCCCACTCAACTTCATCAGCCAAAACCAGAGTTAAGTATTTTTACCTTCGAGCGAGACAACTAAAACCAACTACAGCATCAAGTCCAGGACCAGAGCCAAGAGCAGACACCAAAGACCACAACCAGCAGCTCTCTCCATCCATGACACCCATTCAACACAACCTGCTTTGTAGCCAAAACACTTGTCTGCCTGAGATTCTACATTACTCCTGATTTTCCAAGCCTGCGGAAAAGATTCTTGCACTACTAAAAGCTTTCCTTCAACCCAGCTAGATAAGTTATACCTCTTGTATTCAAAACCACCTCTGCAGCAGAGGCATTAGTCCTGACACTTCTGCCTGTAAAACCATGTTTCCTTTTATCCCATTCAACTTCACATCTGCAACAGATCTTTCCTCTGTATCTGTTTTAAGATCTTTCTAAGACTCCACAAGCAGGCCTGTTGCTGTCAGGCACTTTTCTCCTAATTTTTGGAGTATGGGCATTACTCCTCATCTGTCATCTTTACCTCCTTTCTAGTCCAGCAACTTCACTGCCAAGTCTCTGTCATCTCAAGCTCAGGGTAATCCTCAAGTCCCCTGCTTTATCAGTGTTCAGCAGTCTACATTTTGCTATGACTTCACACACAACAATTTTCCCAGCCATTCAGATCCACACTGCACCCTCAAGTCCAATACAACCATCACTGTCACAGAAGCAAAAATATGTGGTCCTTTCCCAGATTATTTGCCACCCCATCTTCTATCCATACATACTGCTAAATTAACATCTTCCTTGGATAAACCGCTAGGCAGTCTTGAAGATGCAATTTTGAATATGTGGTTCTAGAGCACGAAGGGTCCGTCTGCTGCTCAAAAGCCATGTACAGCTCACATGTGGCACAGCTCACAAAAGCCAGCCAATGACACAGGCTAAAAAAGGTCTCCTGTGACAGCATGCAGCACAATCACCGTGCACAGATGCACAAACCCAGAGATTTGTTTCCATGCAGTCTGTGGTTTCATGAAAAATACATAAATAGTTTTGGCTTTGTTTGTCTAAGAAAAGCAGCTGAATGGCTTTACAGAAGTAGGGCTGCCTCATTAAGCCTCAGAGCAGCATTAAGGAGGAACATAAGGATTTTTAATGACCATAATTTGTTGATGCAAAGTATGCCACATCTGGCCAAAGACAGCCAAGCTGACCTATCATCTCCATGAAAGCTCAAAGCAGCTCCTGTAAGCCCACTGCAGTTTATGAAATAGGTGTCACCTGTTAAGTGATTTGAATTTCAGATCCAGAAGGAAATGTGATTACGTACAGCTACTCAAAGTTCCATGGGAAGCTACTGTTAGTTTTAATTCTTTCCATCCTTTTCAGTTCCAACAATTAGCTGTGACATACACAAACACACAATTTTTATAACAAAAACATTCTGGAAAAATTATGAGGAACAAAAAGCTTGAGTAACTCAGAAGCTGGGGGGGGGGGGAAGAGCAGAAACTAAAATGTCTGTTTAGCACTCATGGGCTCCTTCCATCAAAACAGAAATCACACTTCTTCAAACATCCCTACAAGAAGTAAACTAACGCAGCAAATTTCTTCCCTTTTGCTCACAGCTGAACTCAGTCACCTCATTTTCTCTAACATGATCTAATCAGCTGGCAAAAACTAAAACATGCTACAACTCATCACTCTGACCTCAAGACTGGATTGAACACTAAGCCAGGACAAGAAGGGAACAGCCAAGGCCCTGCAAACGAGAACAACTCCCTTATCCAGACAGGGCACTAAACACAAGCAGACAATAACGTGGGTGCTCTAATCACACTATACAAATGTGGAGACAGAAGCAGATAGACATATTTGGGTGTTCATACCACCATTTGGGAGGTGGTTTTACACTACTTGGAAACAATCCGGACATAAAGTCATCTCAGACAAGTCTTTCCCCCCATGACCTCTCACCTACAAAATACTTTCCTGGCAAAGTGATTGCCTCTCCCAGTATGCACCAATCCTCGATGCAGTGGACACCAACCAAAAATTTTCACTCAGAACTGCAACCTCATGTAATCAGGGGCCTCCAGAAAGATTATGAGACCAAAAGGGAAAAGTCCTATTTTGGCATTTATTAATAGAGCATGCACTAGAGGAGAAAGATGGGCAAGGAATCCATATTGTTCTACAAGAGTAAAGCTGCTGTTGAGACAGTCCGTGTTTACGCTAAGCCTCAAGTTAAAAGTTAAAAAAAAAAAAAAAAAAGATAAAATCCTGTGGAGCCATGAAAATCAAGCTCTAAATTAGTATCTCAGGTCACTCAAGAGCATCACTGGGGCATCCCTGACCATGCAACACCACACACATCTCAGTAGGGTAAATTAATTACAAATTTCTTTGAGCTTCCTACTGTAATGCACACCAACATGAAGTCTCAGCACGACTGACACTCCTAAGGCAGCATACCTGCAGGACCCAATAAACACTGTAAGCAGATCTTATAAAGCAATCCTAATGCCGCACACAAATGCTTTTAGCAAGTTAATTAACACATCAGCCCACCCACAGCATGTATTACTGCTCATTAGCCTTCAAGCTATAACAGCATTCAAACAATATTTTCCTGTTCTGCCTTACCCAGTCCAGACCTCTACACTGCATAGCCCGCAAGAAAATACCTGCCCATGAACCATTCATATATTATCCCAGCACCAGCCCCACCAGCTGCCAAGTAATTTGTATCTCAACTTCCTTGTCACTGAATCACCACCTAAAATAGCAATGTCAAGCCCAATTTATTAGTTTCACTACTAATCACTGACTTCATTAAAAGCAACACTGGGATAACAAACAAGCGTTTTAAACACTTTCAATTAAGCTTAGATTTTGTCAGGGAAAACATCACACTTTTCATTTAATTATGGGAAAAAGCTGGAAATGCTTTTTACTGTGGGTGG
This sequence comes from Forpus xanthops, assembly GCA_032466535.1. Classification (NCBI taxonomy): domain Eukaryota; kingdom Metazoa; phylum Chordata; class Aves; order Psittaciformes; family Psittacidae; genus Forpus; species Forpus xanthops. Next base: position 31,431 of record JASSUY010007011.1, on the reverse strand, counting down.
TGGTAAGTTTTGGGTTTGGGTTTTGTTGTTCTTTGTGGGGTTTTCTGTTTGTTTGCTTTGGGGTTTGGGTTTTGCTTTTTGGTGGCTATGTGTTGATTTTTTTTTTTTTAAATACATGGAAGAATCAGGAATTCCCAAGGCGCTACACAGCTCATTAGGAGAGCAGCCTATCCTGGGAGCAGCCCTGATTTTGAGCTGGGAGCAGGGGCACACCTTCCTCTGTCATCTGAACTGGAAACATTCAAATGTACGTCCTGAGATGACTCACTAAGGCAACTGCTGATCAAACACCAAGCCCACAACGTAGCTAACTCAAACAAACACAGAACCTGGCAACTGTGAGGCTGCCAGTTACATCCTGCATTAAATGAAGCAAAAAAAATGCTAGCATTCAGGTCACAGGAGGCACATTCCATCTTAGGGCTGAAAGAAGAGGGCTTACGCTGGCAAAAAGACTGTGAGGTTTGTTTTAAACTGTGCTCTCCCTGCTAAAATTGTTGCCCCCAAGTTGAGAACTGTAGGAAGAAGGCAGGCTGTGGCCTGAGAAGGGATCTAGGTTGCATGTCATACCCACTGGATCTCCATGCCTGATTCAGGTGTTAATTTGGAAAGTGCAGCCACATTCTTCCCTCCCTAGTATGGGAATGGAAAAGCTGGTCAATGTAGGCATGTCTCTAACAACTGGAATAAAAATCTCCACCTGCAAACAAATAATCTCTGGTTTTCCTAGCCAGAAGCAACCAGCCATGTCAAAATTAATCATTACATTTGCTGTATCAACAAATAGGTTTAGATTTGGTTTTGTTGATTTGGGGTTTTTCTACATATCACTGTGGATAAAAATGAATCACTTCTTCACTCTTTGTAACCTGCCTTCATCTGCTGACACCGGTTAAATGAACCTTTTTTTCCTGAGTAGCACTGGCAAGAGTTGAAGTTTTGCTGAAGCTGTCAGTGTATCCAACATCCAGTTGCCAAGAAAATCAGCAGAAGCAAAGAACCCATACTCCTGGTCCATTCTTCATATTTCAGCATAGAATCCTACAAAATAACTTCACTGAGCTGCCACCAGCAGGTCACCACAGGAAGTTTGTAGCCCCAAATACCATAAAGCACTCAAAATTTCAAGCTGGGTAATCTGCTCTCACAAAGAACAGACTATGATTCAGCAACTTGAAATGAAATAGCTCTTAATTTTTCATTAAAAGCTGTTAAGCCACTACATACAGCCATCCACAATTTAACAGCTGATGAGATACAGCCTCTAGAATATGGACTGAAAAAATAATTATCAGAAGCAAATCACACAGAAAGCAATAGTGAAGAGCTTACACTCCCACTCTCCTCTTTGGCACTGCGAAGATACTAAATCATCAAACAAAGCCCTATAAAAACAACATCCAGACAGGTTTAAAAAATAAAATACTGCTGTCTGCCAACTCTCAGTTACAGGACTGTCCATCAGACCCAGTAACACATAATACAGTGGTTACAGATAGCACCAAAGTAGTTGTAAGACAGTTCCGCAGACCCCTAAGCTCTCAGGATTGTCCAACACGTAAGGCAGGCCACAAGCTGACAACGTAACTCATTACTCAAGCTTTCTTCCTCTTGAAAATGTGTCTGATATGACAATTAAATAGACACAAGCATCAAGGGAGAGACACAACTACCTGAGAACAGAGAGCAAGGCTGTATTTCAAGAACTACGTTTACATGGAATAATTAAAGGAAAAGGTCAAGTACCCCTTTTCTATTACCCCCCTTCCATACTCACTCCCTGCTTCCTACATACACTGTGTACGTTCACAGGCAAACAGACCAACAGATGGACTCAAAGACACACATGGTGGTTGCTTTTGCACCGATTTCCGACTTTACATACGCCATCCTAACAGCCATTAAAGCAGGAGCCTTGATTTCTTAACAAGCTACTTCTCAAACATCCAAGTGGAGATGGGAAAAGAGGTCTCTGTTTCAGAGAATCAGTGTACTGTGCTTTCCAAATAAATGAGCTTCAACCTAAAGAAACTCAAGGTAGCATGCCAAGAAAGCAGGTTTTCAAAATGCTAAGGTCTCTTAGAAAATAAAGAGAAATACAGAGCTAAAGCCAGACTCTTTACATATCACAACATATCACAATCTGAATGATATGTTCTGCAGCTTTTCTCTCTTTTTCCACTGCAGTGCATAAGATGCAGGTGAAATATACCCAGGTTTGGTACCTTACGGTCCCTGAAGCCAGAACGCTTCTTCTTCTTCCCTTCTGGCTGAGCCTCCTCATCACCTGAAGCAACAGCCCTTCCATCCTCACTGCCACTGCTCTCTTCCTCATGCTTCATCTTCTCACTTGGTTCTGTCCTCGAATTGTGTTTTACAGAGGATGAGTCTTCTGCATAAGCCCTGGAGAAGGGAAAAGAAAACACAAGGTTAGGAAAATTAGAGGGGTGCCAAGGCTACAAAGATGGCTGCAAGGCTTACACTGAACAAAACACTTGCTATAGTTCAGCACAGAGGATTGTAAAGCAAAAACAATGAAATGACTGGTCTCCTTAAAATATTGCTTGCTTTTCCCTGCTGTGATCAAATTTCCACCCTTCCATCTCAAACCCCAAACCTACAATCATAGTAAGTTTTCATAGTCCAAGAATACCAGAGCAAATCACTTTCTGAATTATTGTACCCTCTCACCAAAAACACACATAAAAGAAAGACTGAGAAAGGCATACCATACCTCCTGTAACCTTAAATCCCACCTCACTCCCTCAAGAAAGATTTACATAAAGTGATAGAAATGTGTTTTACTATCAGCACCACAGGACTCAGAATAGCCTCAGTTTCAGCTCTAGCAGGTGACAGGCTGGTTTATTTCCTTTTTTCACCAATAACTCTTCTGAACTCCAATGCTACAGGATCTGTGACAAAAACTGGAGCTGTTTATCCTCAAGCTGGAAATATGGCTCTGGCAGAGCAAAGGGCTCCTTTTCCTTTGCTGTTCAAAGATCTTCAGCAACCCACTTTGTAGACTAAGATACAACACTCAATCTAATCACCCATTCCACTGCCTCACCACCCCCACAGTAAAGAACTTCCTCCTCATATCCAATCTAAACTTCTCCTATTTAAGTCAGAACCCATTACCCCTTGTCCTATCACTACAGTCCCTCATGAAGAGTCCATCCCCAGCATTCCTATAGGACCCGTTCAGACATTGGAATGCTGCTATGCGGTCTCCATGCAGTCTTCTCTTCTCCAGGCTGAATAGCCCCAACTTTCTCAGCCCATCTTCATATGGGAGGTGCTACAGACCCCTGATCATCCTCGTTGCCCTCCTCTGCACTTGTTCCAACAGTTTCATGTCCTTTTTATGTTAAAGACACCAGAACTGCACACAATATTCCAAGTGAGGTCTCACAAGAGCAGAGTAGAGGGGCAGGATCACCTCCCTCGATCTGCTGGTCACACTCCTTTTGATACAGCCCAGGATATGGTTGGCTATCTGCAAGCACACACTGCTGGCTCATGTTCATTTTCTCATTGACCATCCATGAGCACCCACTAATCCATGAGCAACTCAGAGAACGCAACTGGCAACAGAGTGGTTAAAATAAAAAGCAGGATAAATCCGTAAGCAAATAGTGTGACAGCTTTTCTATACTTTAAAAGCAGTTTATTACCAGACAGAGCTCAGACCACATTAAAATAAAATTATAATACCCAAGTATGATAACTGCAATTATTTATATTTTTATGTGAATATATATTTATGCATATAAACGTAAAATAGAACATAATCTCCAAGGACACTCCTGGAAGTGTTCAAGATGAGGTTGGATATGGTTTTGAGTGGCCTGGTCTAGTGGAAGTCTGTCTTTGGAGAAACTAAAAAATAAATCAAGATTTTTTAAGTCTCCCAAACACTAAAACCAAAAGGCTATGCATATTTAATCCTACCAGTTTCCTGGAAAACACATATGGGCTACATAAAATTAACAGAAGAGTCTGCACCTATGTCCCCAGCAATACACAGCTTCACAGCAATCTCAGAGCATCATCTTCCAATAAGGAGAAAGGAGAGTAGATGCTCCTTCAATCAAATTTAATACTACCAGAATAAAATACAACTGACTCCTTATCAGCATCCAGTAATTCACTAACAGTCACAATAAAGGGTAGATTGGGAAGGGCTAAAGAACTCAAATCCTTCCACAGTACTAGTAAGAAGCAAAACCTGTACTATTCCTAGAATAAGCTCCCAAAGACTATACTTAAGAATAGAGCAAATCATAATAAAAGCAAATTAACTTTTGTTCATATTGTGACAATTACTTCAGCAAAGTACTGAAAGCACTTGAATAACCACCAAGATCCCAGCATTGCTTCAAAATACAATAATCCATAGCACTGTGGCTGGATTAAAGCAGTTCAGAGGTTTCTAGTCCACACTGGGACAGAACACAACTCCATCACAAAGGTTTGATTAATAAAATAAGTGCCTAGTGAAGAACAGTACAAATTATGCCTTTTCATGCAAAGTGGAGTTTAACACACCAGCATTTCTGGACCTTCTGAAAAGGTTCTGAGCCTTTATTTAGCAATATATTTTTCTAAGTCTTACAGCAAAGCATGATCTTTAAGGCCTCCACTGAACCAAGCTTGAAGTGGCAGGATCCAAACTTAAGTCCTCCACAAACATCTTAAGATAGAGAAATGACTGCCCCAGAAGGGTCAGGTAACTGCTCTGTCTCTTGGAGCATGTAGTCCATGCTGGCACCTCTACTGAAGTTTTTCCTGAAAGTTTGATCAGAACTGGCACACCCTTGGGGAGTTGTGGTTTTCACTGATACGCAGTTTGCTACAATAAGCTATTGTCAACTGAAGATACAACAGCAGCGCTGACAAGGAAAGCCTTTGGGTAGGTAGGTCACCAGTCTTTAGTAGCTTAGAGAATCTCTGGGGAAAAGGTCCTGGAGACAAAAGCAGCAGAAAATTGATTGCTTATCTACACAACCACACTATTCCCTATGAAGCATGCCTGAAAATAGCTGTATCAATAAAGATTTGCTCCTGTAATGCTTGACTGATATCTAGCAAACCAAAGAAGGATGAAATTCAAAATCGAGCATTTTCAGCAAATCCTACACAACCCTTCAATTCATCACACTGTCAAGCCAGTTTGCTACAGCAGAACAGATATAGACTGTTTGAATACAGTCCCGTCCCCCTCCCCAGTTGATCCAGGTAATTAAAAGTCTACAGTTAGATTGTCATCCCAACATACAAGCAAACTAAGCTATGAGAATAAATGCAGAGAAGTAGAGTTTGTAATCTATTTCTCAAGCAAGGTTTTAAACAGCACCTGCTCTTCCTCACCTCCAGGCCACAGTCTGAACTACTCACTGAATTAGCCATTGAAGGATCTGCTCTTTATGTACATCTACTACTCTGTGTATTTTACATCCTGCACAACCATCCTCTGTTGAAATTCTTGGCTTCCAACAACTGTAACTTCCATACTGCATCCACATAAAGGAGTCTTTCAATTCAGATGCCAGATTACAGTTGAAAAAAAGCCATAGCTCCGGAAATATCCACCCCATTGGACTGCCATTAGCAAGTGAAGAATCTCCACCTCCTCTTTTGATGAGACCGACTTTCCAATGGCATGCCTCTTACTACAGCTTCCGCATGAAAGAGAAACAAAAATACAAAGACACCCTTCACCTTGTGCCAAGAGTAACTGCCAGCCTCTATCCACAGAACATGCCTTGATCCCAGCCGCCATGCATCAACCCTCCCAGTCTCTTCAGAATTCCCCAACCTCTTTCCATCCATTCCCTTAGCCTCCCACACCACCATCTCCCTAACTACCACCCCACCCCACCCCCCTGAGAAGTGAATCTGAGGCAAAAACTGTACTTCCCACGTAGTTAGCAATGCCTTCTTTTAATCCTTCAGGAAAGCTAACAATCACAACATTGAGCTCAGTATCCCCAAGGAAAACTACCTAGAATCCCCTACAAAACCACAGAAGACTACTTAAGTCACTTGAATCATAGAATAGTTAGGGTTGGAAAGGACCTTAAGACCATCTAGTTCCAACCCCTCTGCCATGGGCAGGGACACCTCCCAATGAACCATGCCACTCAAGGCTCTGTCCAGCCTGGCCTTGAACACCACCAGGGATGGAGCATTCACAACTTCCCTGGGCAAAATGATAGGACAAGTGGTAATGGCCTCAAGCTGTGCCAGTAGAGGTTTAGACCGGATATTAGGAAAAACTTCTTCACCAAAAGGGTGGTTCAGGCATTGGAATGGGCTTCCCAGAGGAGTGGTAGAATCATTGATCCTGGAAGTGCTCAAAAACCTCTTCGATGAGACCTTCAGTGACATGGTTTAGTGGTGAACTTGGCAGTGCTAACAGTTGGACTTGATGATCTTAAAGGTCTTTTTCAATCCAGTTGATCCTATGATTGAATGTTCAATTCTCACTTAGCAAACTGTTCTTTGAGAAAGCCAAACTCATGCAACCGTAAGATATACATCCACAAAGGAACCTTGGACTCACACCAGACACTGGCACAATACTCCACAGTTGCAAGTCTTTTAGTTAGTGAAATCACAATCCCTCATTTAGAAGTATTTTCCTCCTTTGACAGAAGCAGAACAGTGTACTAAAATAACCAAGCTTTGTGCCAGAGATAACAGTGCTCAGTTATTCTAACCCAGAAGGCAGTAGAAAAGTACTTAGCTATCAGACACTATTTAGTCTCAGCAGGAAATGTAGATCTAACAAGAAGCTGGGCACTCCGAAGTCAGCAAAATCATTGCCACCATATAAGAAGCATGAGATCTTGCCTGACAGACGTGTTTTCCAGTTCACTAGAGTTGCTCCTCTCCCTGCATGTAAACATCCAAAGACATCCAAGTGAGGTTTAAAAGACACTTAAAACTTCAGGTTTTCATACTGAAATGCAAAAGTAAGCTTTGAAACAACATTCATAGTCATAGGCAATCTCCAGAGATCAGGAGTACTTCCAGTGAAGAGCTCTGTCTCATCCCCAGTTCAATCATATTTAGTGACTAAATTAGTTAGCTGAGACTTTAATAAGAAATCAACCAGAAATTATCAAGATCCACAGACCAATTTTTTCAGGATGTCACCTCACTCATAGACTTCTTGGCTTCCTCGGTCTTTCACAGTACATGACACTGACATAAATTAAAATAGTGAATTTCTGGCAAGAACTGCAACGAGCCCATCAAAATTAAGACAGATTCCAGAGATGAATGTGAACAATTATATCGAGGAGACAGCTCTAGATATCAGCCATATCCTAAAACATATGCAGGAACATGAGGAGACAGCAGCATAGTCCATGAGATGTGCATGTTATTCCTTCTACCTGAGCCAGCAGCAAGAACTTCTCCACAGAAAGCACCTTCAGCTACTGATGGTGCACTCCAAGGAAGAGCTAGACCAACCAGAGAAGATCTGACAGGGAGCAGCAGGAATGACTAAGGATAAAGAACAAATTGTGGAAAAAAATACTTAAGTCAAATTGCAGTAAGAAAGACAGAAAAGAGGAAGGAGAGATAACTGTAATACATGTAAAACAGCTACTGCAGGATTTTTCTCTTGATCCACTGAGGACAGGACAAGACACAGGATGTACTTATCATCATAAAGGAAGAGACTCACACACCAGGGAAAGGAGAAGCCTGTACACACACATATATATACATAAACACATATACGTACACAGAAAGCATTTAATGTTAATGACAGGGTTACACTGGAATCAGCTGCTGGGGAGGATTTATTCTGTCACTGCTCTCTCCATCACTCGCATATTGCTATAAATAGGCAAGACAGCCGTCTGTCAGGACCACTTGGAAGCACTCAGCCCTGCCTTGGCAGCAGACTAGCTGATTTCTCACACTCCCTCCCACTCTTCTGTGACGCAGCCCAGTTTAGGCACAGGCAACAGCATATGGGAGCACATGGACAGGCCGCATGAGGACCTCTGCTCCAAGCCCCTTGGAAGAGACTGCTCTGAAGAACATGAACCTGAATCATCTTAGGTCAGTCTTACCAGCTAACTTGGATCATATGGGATAACATGCCACTCCTTAAAGATGACTCCCTGATAGCCTGCAGAGTAAAACTATGCTTCATGAAGGCAGTCAACCCTAATGACACATGCTGGAAGCATCCTACTGACCTTACGTCAACATCCTTGTAGACTATAAATCTGTTAATTATTTAATCCAGGAGACACTGCTTACATTTCCAAACAGATTTTTCCCAAGTAGGGCACAGGACCATACCCCCAAGCTGCAGCCCTGATGCATGCACACAGCTGCAACTCAATTAGGTCTGCCATTCAGTGTAGTCCCTATGAAGTTGCAGCAAACCCAGATGACTTGGGAAAACGGCGTCTTCCCTTTCTACCTGACTTGTCTGCAAAAAACCCAGCTTGGATTTGCTACGCAACATTTTAAAAAGATATTACAAACGTGTACTGATTGAACTCGAGGCCTCTGTGTGCTTAGGGGCAATACCCCCAAGCTCTGCAGGTCAGATGAGGTCCATTTTCCCAAGGGCAGTTCAGATGTTTTTCTAATTGACTCCAGTTTTGACTCTGGCTCATTCCCAGGCATCAGAAGCTTTACTTCCCCTGATGCTCATGGGCAAAAATAATATGAAGCCACAGGCCACCTGAGATGACACAGTGCTCTTGCAAGCCACCACTCATGGATCAATGTGACTTCATGCCTTAGGAGGAAACACTGTACATAGCAACCCCAAGGATAATTTCTTCAGTCCACCACCTTTCTCAAAGAATTAAAACAATGGAGCAGAGCTCTCAAAATAAAAATAACCTCACATGGATAATAGCTACATTTTTTTCTCTTATCTCCTACATCAGGTTAAGTAGTACCTGACACATCTATAGTTATAAAACAGGTTTCTCTCCTCTTGACTATGATTTTTGTGGTTTCCTTTGTTTTACTAGAATGAATGTTTTTAAAGTCTGAGTTTCACCTGGCATAAGATATTTCCACAAATTCAGACATAGAAAAAAATATATTCTAAGCAGATTACTCTAAAGCCCTTAAGACACTGATGCAAAAAAGCAATGTATTCTTAAATAGAGTTACCTAAGGGCTGATCTAAGCTTCAAAGTTAATCCCAGAAGCAGCGACGGAGAAAAGTCGAACATAAAAACTAGCAAAGGTCAGCAGAGTAAGAAAGATAAAGGGTCTTTCCTACAGAGATCTTTCGTAAAGCAACCGAACACTTGTTACAGGATGGCTGAAGGACAAAAGGGTGGAAGAAGAGGGAGAAATGGTAAAGATGGAATGAAATCTGTAGAAGTGGCAGCCAGCTCCTGAACAGCTCAGCTTGTTGGTGAGAAGTGGAGCCTGAAAAAGATGAGCTTCTAACAGAATGACAACACACCGTCAGGGCAGAGAAACAGGTATCTTAAGCGTAATTGTTTCAACTTATATCCAGGATGAGGCAAAAGGCAGAAAAGCACAGAGTAAGACTGAAGTGAGGCAGCAAAACAAGACTAAGTACCATGTTAAATACAAACATGCTGGCAGCAAAGGATCTTGTTCTTAAGCAACTTATAGCATAACATGGATGCCCTGGCCTTATTCTTACCACGAATATATCTGTGGAAGGGTAACAAATTAAGAATAACCAAATCCTTCCAGTCAATCAGGAAGTGCACTGGTAAGACTCTGCTTACAGAGGTCCTTCTGTGATTCCCAAAGGTACATTTACTCCCTTATTTCATTAAGTACTAGACTGATTGAGCGACAAGCTTCAGAACTGAAATCCTAATTCTTTTCAGATGCTCATTGCCCACAGATTCAGCCAGGAAGGTTTGTGCTGAAGAATGTATCTGTGGCCATCTAATAACAAGCCAAATGGGTATTTGGAACTACCAATACAGAATACAAGTTTTATGTGAGCATCAGTAACAAAATATTTTCTATAAACATTAAGCTTGCCACAAACTGTGAAGTTCAGTTCCTCTTCTATATTAATAATTACTCATTTAGATTAGCCAATGACTGCACCAAGATTTATTTCAATTAATTAATTCAGTACATTATACCAATGACCAGATTCTTAATTGCTTCCGTTGCCAGCTGGAAATCCTCAGAGTTTAAGTTACTGCTTAGAAAGGATGAACTTCATTAGATTTCTAAGCTCAGTTATTTGCAATCTTCACCACAGCAGAACAGAGCAGCAGTAGCTACTCCTGTCATACAGTTATTTAGATGAGATATATTCCACCAAAAACAGGCAGCAGGAGCTCCTGGAAGACAGCTGAGGAAACAAGACCAAGACTCACCTGCAACAGGCAGCTATGCAGAAGGCTACAAACAAATACAGAACAAACGTGAAAAACCACCAACCCACCTCCCCTCTCAGGAAGACACTAAGTCTTTCTTATCTTGCATTACAAAACTACTGTTTCTTTTATATATAAATATATGTTTCTTTTAAATACATATATATTTCTATCCTTTTCAATCCTTGACTTCTCTACCTTTGTGAGGGCTTCCTCTACCCCAGCACTGGCTTCTGATGCTTCACACACCATATCCCACAGGATCAATCTGAAATACACTGGTTTCAGGCTGCACATCACAGTTGGAAACCACCCAAGAAGTCTTGTTTTTCTTCATGCTAAGTAGCGGAAAGAGTAAGTTCACATACAGCCACCACCTTAATACCCACTTTTAGCAAGGTTTACCATCATTAGAAGTATGAAAATCTTCTTTTGACGTAAGATGTTTAGGTGTTTTTAAAGTATTGATATAGTGCTGCTTCTCACATGGCAGTAGAGAAGAGCTGGTGTATTTACAGAAGGCTTTATGGAAATGACAATAACAAATACAAGTGAGATACTCTTTTCCTTTTATTGTTGCTCTTTTTCTAACATTCCATCATCTTCTACTTACCTACCCCAAGAAGCATAAAATTTTCAACTGCTTCTTGATTCAGCCTATTACATCTTTTATGTCTTAACTGTAAAGAAGGATAATTGTAAGAAAACAGAAAGCGGTAGACATCTCTCATCTTAAAATGAAATTTCAACGACAGCCTGTAGGAGAGCACCCCTTACTGTACTCCCTACTCAAAGGGTGAGGAAGGCTCAGCTTCATTAACAGATCCTCCAAGGTTAAGCAGAACATTAGCAGGCACACATTCCTCATTAGAGTAACCTGCCATCAGAGGTACAGTAATTTGTCATCAGAGCCACAGTAATTCCCTGCAATGCCAAGGGAGCCACACTTAGGATCTCCTGAACATCTCACAGACTAACTGAAGCACAGGAGAGCTTCATATCACAACAAAAGCAAAGTTGCTTCACTCATCAAAGGTAAACAAGCATCATAAGTCAGCCATACGACAGACTAACTGGTTATGCCTTGGAACTCCCTAACCTGCTTCCCATTTAAATACCACTGCAACATTTAATAAATCAAAATCACTTACTGCTAAGCGCAATACACAGATGCACAGAGACATTTCTCTCCGTAGTCTATATTGTGAAGACAAAGGAAATTTGAAGCTCCTTATCCCTCATTTATTTAAACACAAAGTTAAAAAGCCTATTTGAAAGTCTGTTTAAAACTTCTGCAGGTGTCAGTATGAAGTATTTTCTACACCAAACATACCAGTTTTGTTCTTCCTCTTATTCAACAGCTGTATGCCAAGTAATTAATTACATGAGTATCATAAGCCTGGATATGCTTCTATTTTAGTTGCAGACATTATGGATTTATTTCATGGCTCATATAGGAAAGGAATACTTCAAAGTCTGTACAATTCTATTTAGTGCTTTAGATTTAGATTTAGAAAAGACAAAGGAGACAGAGCAAGGAAAGAACAAAACCAAACAGTAAGACCAAGTCAATCTGTCCAGACTGATGAGGAATGGCGAGGCCACAGACCGCACTACTCCTAAGAGGCTGCCTCTCTCCTTTACCTGACTTCTATTAGTGCTCTCAGCCGAGCAAGGTCAAGCCTGGCCACAGTGCCCAGGGGCCTCCAAGGAGCAAATAAGTACCCTAGGAGCCAAAAAAATAAAAGTCATTCCCAGAAAACAACCCCGACCTACCACTCCACATACCATTATCAGCTCTTAGCGGCAGAAAGCACCCTCCTCCTGATAAAAGGCAAAGCTAACAACTTTAGGTGTGAACTTCATACAGCAGAGAGATACTATCTCTCTGTCTTTGGGACAGTTTTAGTCTGACATGATGTCCTATGTACTTTATAATAATACTGAGAATGTTTTAAATGCCAAAACCCTGCTGGTTTTCCTGCCTGAAAAAGGAGTGTTTTGAATGCCCATCCCTCAGAGGCATTCAGGTTCTATGGACAGAGGCACTACATAACTGCAGATTTTTAGCAAAATGCAGCATAAGATGACACTGCTGGATCACAGTGTTCTGCCTCAGCCTGAGCAGGTATCAAGATTTGACAGCTCTAGGAACAACCACCATCTTCCTCCTACTACATTAAAACTAGAGCCTTCTAGCCACAATACATGTGAGAAGAGAGCCAGCAATGAATCACCTAAATATTTGAAAAAAATAAGACCTTTCAATGTCTTTTTTTTTAAGTTTATTTTGAGTCTTTAATTGCAGTCATGAGCTCAATTGACACTGCTAGTGCCACACTGCTCCCACATTTTGAGGGAAGAGAAGGCAGTCCTCAATTTATTTCAAATGTGGCATGGGCCCAGGGTTCAGTGAACCCTCAGGCAAGCACAGATATCCCTTTTCTCATCACAGTTATGGAAAAAAAATTTGAGCCTCATGGCCCATAAGCAGGTGTCCTCAGACTCTGGCCCTTAAAAACAACCTAAATCTTGCCTGCAGCTACCTGAGCACCAAAGGATAGACTGTCACCTTCTGCTCCCCCAATTCATTTTATATATGAAGCAGTCAGCAGAACACAAGGAATATCAGAGTAGCCTCCTCCAGCCAAGCATACTGTGCCTAGAAGCCCTTCCAGAAACAAAGCACATTTAAGTTCATTTGACCCAGTTTGGTCAAGTCAACCAAATTCTCTTTGCATGCCACAACAGGCCCCTGTAGCATCACTATGCAAGGGGAAGCCAAGCAGAAAACAACACCAGGGGCAAACAGGCCCCGTGAGAACAGCTGCAGAGTAAAACTTTTCAGCCTTGAGCTTTTTCACATCTCTGACTACTCACAGCAGCAAAGAAGATCCCCAGGAAGTCACCAACAGCCATTCCTTCTACACAGCAGAAGCAGGACAAGCAATAACACTTTACAAAGTCTCCCACAGATCTTAAACCCATCTCCAAGTACAGGACTAAAGCAGCATGAGGTCTCAAATAAACAAACAAGCAAACAAACCCAAAACAACCCCCCAAAAAAAGGAAACCAAACAAATCAAATTACCTCTGCCAAAGAAATCTGGCACTCGCTGTTGCTGCAGTTGTCCCCATGAAAGCCGCCACCATAAGCCTACGCCTGTTCCTGGGGTAATGGGCCGTCCCATGGTAATGCCGCGAAACAGCGGAAAGCCCTGCTGCAATGGGAAGAAACCGAAGGCGAAACATCCTGTCAAGTAAGAACAGCACATCAGTAAAGCAACAGTTCCAGTTGTGGACTCTCACACTGGCCGCCCACCAGAAATTTGTTTGCATTGTTTCTAAAATAGGAGAAGTTACAGAAAGTGACTATCACAGATGCTTATTAGCTGTTCTGAAACAGGTAACCTGCCTAATAAATAGCAAATTACAGCTATTACGTATGGGCATACACCTGGCTGACCCACTTTGCTGTCACATCCCAGCTACTCTCTCAGCTGCTCTTACAGCACTTTTCAAATTCATCTTCAGCTTGTCCCCTGCACACTTCATTCACAGGCAGTATGTGCATTCACCTGCTCAAGGGCCAAGGCATGGAATATGCAGGTACATCTTGCAAGCAACTACAACAATTAATAATCATTTGACCAGAACGAAAGACACAGCTGGATTTTAAAACATAAATTAAAACAAATAACAAGCAAACCTATGAAACAAATCCCAGTCCAGTCATTCCACATTTCCCAAGAAACCCCTACTGTCCTTAAATCACTTTTTTAGCTAGCCTGGAGCAAAACAGTTATATTCAATTTTAAGTGTAAAGCAAGTTTCAAGGGGTCAAAACTCATGAAATACAATCCATACCTTGTTACATGCAACAGTATAAAGACAAATGGCAAACCAGAGCTACAAATCTAAACATTATTACAATGGAGAAATCTCAACAGCAAAAACATCACCTCATCACACACACACACCAGCTGCAATTTTTGCTAGTTCACAACATTAATGGCAAAGGGTAAATGTTGTCTCTAAAAAGAAAAGGTGCTGCACCTTATTTCTAACTGATGCAAATTCAACTTTCTGATCATGGGGTCATGATTAAAGAATTGTTCCCAATTTCTTAAAAAAAGAAGCTGGAACAGAACAGCAAAAAAAAATCCCAAGGGCAGCATTGGAAGTGGAGAGCTGGGAGCAGTGGCTCTATTTTTTTTCATTTTGTTCCACATTCTTGCTGTTCTATTCAAATATTCCCAGACAGCAAATAACTACAGAACACAAAAATAAAGTCACATCTATTGGTTTCTATTTGCTTTTTCAACATGAGATGCCACCATTCTGCTAAACCATTAACTTCTAAGAATGAGAATCTTGGGACCATTTTATGCAAACATATCTTACACGTGTGATGTGTTATCCTATTTCAGCTATAAAGAGTTGAATATATTACTGCAATTTTCTGCCAATTAAAGCAATACACAGCTCAGGATTTCATAATGTGAACCACTCATGAGAACTTAGGGAGGGGAAGAGAGGAAGGGGGAAGGAAGATGCACATAAAATATTCAGCAGATCATTTTAAGTGCCAGAGCTAAATATCTTTTAATGCAAGAAGTGGTGGAGATGCATCTGAAGACTTCACAGCACAATAAAGAAATATGCAGCAAGGGGAAGGAAAGCACAGATAATGAAGAATCATTAGGAAAAACCACACCACCTATTTTTCATTATCAGACATAAGGCTTCTGCACTGTCCTGGGACAAGAAAGATAGGATGGATCACCAGCATGTGATGGCAAGGTGGGATGGAGATGACAATACTACTCTTGCTGGGTAGGGCAAAGCCACAGGGCTCCAAGCCTCACCACGCTGGTTTATGGGCAAATACAAGAAACTCTGCTGCTTGCAGTTAGTGTACCTGAAAAGCATCCATTTTATATTCATCTGTGCACATATTAACCTTTGCAGTCAGCATTCTAATTTTGCTTAATTTTAAGCCTATTTAAAGGATTGAAGCTTTAAGGGAATACAGCCAGCCAACAGTGCTTACTGTCCAATCTTCTCCAGCTCCGAACAACAGGAGGTTGCTACAAAAAACAGATCTTATTTAAAATGTAAAGTAATTTCCATCCTATACAAATCTGATGCTCCCATTTCATGTCCAGGGATGAATTCCTATTACATACACAGAGAAAATCTGCACATGTAATTTTCACCAAGAAGCTAACAGTTGCCCTTACTTGGGTTCCCCATCCTAATTACACCTTTATATGCATAAAATATAATGGATAAGGAAACTGTTGCTAGTATAATATAATCAGTCAAAATGAAAATCAAGTCCCACAGTGCTTACTTTTGAGCTTGAAGAGATTTTATAGTATTTCAGATTGTTGGCTTTCATACTGCATAAATGTTTGCCCTGTCTGAGCCCTAAGAAACACTCTATTACCCACTTTGTCCAAGTAATCGCTATCCCTGATGGTGCTGGAACATTCACCCAGACAGTGCTCACCTGGTAGCAATTGCCCAAGAGAGCTGAAAGCTGGTGCTCACTTATAAAAAAATATTAAAAACAAGTATCTTGCCCTAACTGCAATAATGAAAAGCTTAACACCATGATCTGCAGTAGTATGAAGAATAAAGCTGATAAAACATAGAACTCCCAAGAACAGATGTGATTATAGCCTACAATTAACAAACAACATCAACACTTGCATGATTTAATACATTAGTTTTTTTCATTCTACCATTACAGCTAATAAGAAACTAGCTCATGTTTCCATTTCTAAGAGATAAGCCAGTCTTAAGGCCTTGCTCAGAAGAGCGCTATAGTTACTTTCAGAGGTTGAATTAATATCCTTGGACATGGGCTTTTTTTCCAGAAAAAGAATGACAAACTGCTTTTATTTACGCTAAAAGACATGTTTGGGGTGCAGCGTTTGTTGTTTGTTTTAAGCATAATAGTCAACCAACAGACTTGAAGATTTAGAAACAGAAAGTGTTTTTAAACAGCTGTTGACTGCCCCACCATTAAATATGAACTGTTCCACCAAACCGTAATCCTCAGAGACCAAACATTCAGAAAACTAAAAATGTTTACGCGTTTTTAAACAGAAAAATCCACCCCAAGCCCCCACCAAAAGAGATTTGGCAGCCCATCCTGGTACCTGGTGCCTCTGTCCACTTTGGCCCCATGTTTTAGTGCCCACGGTCACTGGTTTAAGCTGTGTTTCTGTCCTAGTTGCTGCAGCAGCTCTCATAGTCACCACATAAAGGCTCAGAGCCCTACTCCAGGGGTACATGCTGTTGGCAAGATGGAAAAGCATAAAGCTTTATGTATTTGTAATTTAGCATTAAACATGTTAGTGTCTTTGACATCCAGGAAACCCACAAACCTATTAGGAAAGTACTGCTTCCCATCCAAGACACAATGGACATCATTCAAACTGAGGACATCTGGATTGCTTAAGAAATGCAAAACTATTTCTACAGCTATATTGGCTTGATGAAGCTATTTCCCCAAACAATTCACTAACCTGTTTTGCAAAGAAATTCAGACAGTCTCTTCGCTTCTCCCCCCTGCCATGTCCAGAGCACCAGCAGTCTAGCCCTGGATTTCTTCTGTGCACATACAAATTGGCAGACCCCAACGCTCTTGCATCCCTTTTCAGACACCAAAATATCTGTTTTTCTGTTTAACTGATGGTTTCAAGACTGAAAGCACTAAGTAGTCCAGGCTGGGGAAAAAAAGACTTGTTCATACTGTGGGTACCTAACAGCACTGAACTTTTTGTAGCCCTTTTGGGCAATCCAGAGCAACCTCAGTTTTTAAGATGAAACACACTTAAAGCAGCTCTGTGATGTTAGTGTTGGCCTTGGCGGCACAAGCATATGAGAGGGAGAACAATAACTGAATAAGCTGACAGGTGTTCAATTTTTAACCAGGGAAGGGTTCACAGGCACTTTTTATTTGAATTGTTACTAGAACATGGTAAGCTTGCACATTAGTGCAGAATGTCAATTGTAAATTTAAATGAAAAATATTACGTAGTAGGATATGCTCCAAAGCAATTTGCTTTTAAAAGGCACTGCCTGGGGATAAAGACTTCTTCAGGGACTGACTAAGATGGAGTCACTGAGAACTGAAAGAGCTTTCTGGTGCTGTATGTCCACGAAAAAGCAAAGTTTGATTTTGTCAAAGCACACCAAGACTTCCTAACCCAAGGTAAATCTTCTCAAGAGCATTATTGGGAAAGGGCAAGAAAAAACTGCATTGGGAAAAAAGTAAAACAAATCCAGTGGGAAGGAAAAGCCAAAGCACAAAGGAAAGGGCAAAACAGGAGACAAATTTCACTACCAACACTAACACAGAGATACTTAAAATAATCTGAAATACATAAAGTGGAAGAGGGGAGAGAAGAAACCTCTTAGCATCAAACCTCCCCCACCAAAAAGTTATTAATTTTGACTTCCCCTTTGCCCAGCGCTACATATTTTCCATTTACAAACTCTACCACTGAGAGATTTGTACAAGGATAATTCATACAAAAGGTACCCAGAGGCGGACTCCGGTTACCAAGGCATCTGGATACGTCCCTTCCCCCTTTCCCAACCTTCCAAGCTTTCACCTTACCCAGTGCAATTTTCACATAAAGGATTACTCACATCACTGAAGTTATTAGCTTACCAAGACGCATAAATCATGTTTGAGAATTAAAATGAAATCTAGCAGCAAAAGTAATTTCTTCTCAGCTATGAGATTGGGCAATATTTGATCACATTCATTTGCTAGAGAGGGAAACCAGATTTGTTTCAGAGCACGATTCAAACTGATGAACCCACAAAGCACCAACCAATAACATGCTACGAGGTCTTTACCAGAAACCTAAGCCATAGCCTGGCAATTTCTTTTTGTCATCGCAGTAAGGGTTCACCTCTTCCTAAAACCCTCAGCCTTGAAACTGCACACTTCCTAACTCTAGGGCTCCATGACTATACATCGTCCTCTTGAGGACAATCAGTGCTACCCCTTAAATAGCCAGCATTTAGTAGTAACCTTTTATTCTGTTCTGAATGCAGCTGCTATTACAGCCATACTACTGCATTTCATAGCATATTTAAAAATTCAGTCTAATATTGAACTGCCAACATGTTTCTGCCTTCTGCAATCACCTTGCCATTAACATGGCTTATTTAGTATAATGACTTACTGGGATGATATCCATTAAGACTCCATTATTCATGTCATCCTCAACTCACAAGTTGCTTTATTCTGCCTAATTGATCATTTAGAATCCTAACGCACAAAGAGAAAGTAAACCAGCAAAACCATGGCCAGCTGGAATAGACCTTATTAAACTACCACTTTCACACATGCATGCTCCTCTCCTCAATTTAACACACACATCATTACTATTAATTATATTTAAATTAAGGAAAATCTAGGTTTCTCTTTTACTATCAGTTGCTCTAATCCATCCCCTATTTTTAAGCTCCACATGGGCTACCTGCTAGGAACTGCAAATCATCCTAAAATAGCAAGTACTGTACAGAAAAACAAGTCACCCATGCCAGTTTCTACCAAGTCTGCTACCACAGGAGCTTCACCTTAGACTTGAGCAAACTGGCCAGAGAAGAGTCAGTAGAACCAAAAACTGCTGCACAGAGCCTAGATTAAAATGGGCAAGACGGGAAATAATTTCACTGATCTTCACTGCTAAGTAGAGAAAACAATACATTGCATGGGTGCACACAATATTTTTTTATTTAGTTTTAATAAAACGTTATTAGTAATTACAATTGGATTATAAGGTCAGTAGCTGGCTTGGTCTTCCCTTGAAAGGGAGGGAGGAGTGTTTATTCACTGAGGAAAGACTTTAGTGCCAACTGAAATGGCAGAAGAAACACCACTTGGCAAGCTCAACAGCAACCTCAATCTAACCTGCTAGCTGAATCACTAAAGGACTTTTGAGTGGATGCAGACACCACAAACTGCAGCGATCGAGAAACACATGAAAAAATGAGTGTACACAAACAAAATAAACTGGTTACATCTGTTGCAGCAGCACTGAAAATACCACCTTCGGCAAGGATAAAATATTTGCTTGCTACTCCAGAAAGCCAGTCTCCAGCAATGCACAGTAGCTTTTAAGGGGCAACTACAGCCTTCCACAGAAATTAATGCTAAATGCTGCTTTTTCCTGGTTAAAGTTTTCCTTTCCCCACCAAAACCCCTACAACCCAAAAAACTCCAAGCAAACAAAATAAAAACCCAAAACTTATCTCTTCCCTTCTTAACGATAGTGATTCTGTTTCATAACTACTTCTACCTTAATCAGTCCAATGTGGAATTTTCTTTTTGAAATCACTATTCCCAAACGTAAAATTTTCTTTTCCAATTACTAATCCCAAACAATCAGGCTGCCTTTGCAGAAGAGCCACACAAGCAGGTACACCAGAGCAGAAGCATTTTTATAGGAGAAGCAAAAGAGTATTTTCACTTTGAGGAGCAAAGGTTTGTGAAAGCACTGTCAGCAGAGGGATAGAAAACGTAAGGCTTTTGCTTTTTTCTGTACAAAGTTACAGCCATTAAGAACATGGCTGCTTAATGACCTGAGTGATTTAGCACGTCTTGCACTACCAGTGTTGAATGGATGTGACTTTCCTGAGAATTCCTTTCACAGAAAACAGAAAGACCCTCCATGAAGCTTCTGCCTTTCTTCCAGCTTACGGTCACCTACCTGCATGTACCTTACAATAACAGAGCAGCTGAAATAGACTTAAGAGATGTTTATGGCTCACTTGGCTCCAAGAAAACTCATGTTAATTCTTAACAAACAAATGTGTTTCACAAGAAAATAATGCTGGAAGAGAAGAACGACAGTAATCTGAGGTGAAAGTAAAAGCCTCACTAGGCTGTGAAGGGGGCAGTTTAGGCTTAAAATATCTGCAGGTACACATCCAACTCCAGAAAAAAAAAAAAAAAAAGAATTCTTTTTGGAGGTAGATAGGCAGCAGAACACCTCGGAATTTTACAGGATAATATCTCTTCCTCTCCAAGAAGGACAAAGAGATTTGTGAACGCAATAAGAACTCAAATTCGAGTATCACTATACAGTAATTTCCCCCTTTCCCATTCTATCTTTTAAACAGAAACATCATCTACCCCAGCCATGGCCACTTGCTGCTTTAGAAAATGCCTCTCCTGCCCCAAGAGCCACACTTCGGTGGCATATATCCAAAGAAATTTTAAATAAAGAAATCTTACTGAAACAAACAAAAAGGTCACAGCATCTGTGAATCATCTAATAGATGGCCATCTAGGAATTCAAGATAAGAGAACTGGTTCCCAAAAAAAAAAAAAGGAAAAGCAAGTTTGAACTACTGCAGCTGCTCTCCCAGCAACTTATTATTTGATTAGCTTGAACTACAAAGGGAAAAAAACAATATGGGTAAGCCTGGCTAATGCTTTGTGCTTTTAGAACACAACCTGAGGAGCTTACTTGCAGCCTGAAAAAGGCAGCAACAAACACTTGGGTCCCTACAAAGCAGACAGGCAGACAGCACATGGGTACTCATGTGCTTGTCTGGAGCAAATGCAGAGGACCAGATGACTTGTGGCATCTGACCACTACTGCCCACCACCTCCCCTCCTGCAGCCATGAAAACAAAAAGTAAAATATCCATCAGTGGAGGGAGGACTGTTACTTGGCAGCTCACCAAACACTTCAGACATCAGAAAAAAAGGGGAATAATATTAATGGAAACGGCAACCCACAGTTACAGGCTTTAAGAAGAGGTGTAGAGAAACACCTCTGCATATCAGTACTGCTAAAGGTTAAATTAACAGAGGCTGGCAAACTCATAAGCAACTCCAATATACAGCAAGCATACACCTGGTGTGCACACAGAGAGCACTTAATATAGTGACAATCCTCCTGTATTCTTTAACACCAACTGGCAACAGGCAGGCATCAGTTCTTGTTAATCTTGGTGTCTGTATCATATCTGAGATTTTAGTGAGAAAAATAAAATCACTCTTCTACATCTTGAAGCAAAAATGCCTGAGATGGAAAGTTTGCATCAAACTAATGAAAACACAGATGCTAAAGTG
This sequence comes from Forpus xanthops, assembly GCA_032466535.1. Lineage (NCBI taxonomy): Eukaryota > Metazoa > Chordata > Aves > Psittaciformes > Psittacidae > Forpus > Forpus xanthops. Next base: position 9,942 of record JASSUY010007011.1, on the reverse strand, counting down.
ATGGTTCATAACACAAATAGTTTGTACAGATATTTGGTCTGACTCAAAATAATCAAAGCTGCCACAGACCAGCCTTATCTGCATGACAGACTTGACCCATGACAAATTATGAAGCCACATGGATTCACGACTCTCATGTTTCAAGCACAGGTCAGCTGCAGTGTTGGTCATCTCAAACTACGATCATCTATCTTGCTGTCTATATGAAGATCCTGGGTTTCTTTACAAAGAGCTATAAAGTCTAAAAGAAAAAAGAACAGTAAGAATTTGAGCTTGAGGGACCTTGGTGATGCACAAGAAATCCCAGAGCAGCCAACTTTTTTTTTATTTAAAAACGCAACCCAAAAACCATGTTAAGCCACTGTTTTGGAGGGGAGACTGGGCAGGGAGTGTGCAGAGGAAGGGTGACAAGTTGTCACAGGCTGCAGGGATGGAAATGAAACCTTATAATGAATCAAAGGCTGCTTATGCAAAGCATTTAAGGCCACACATTCACAGCTATTATAAACCAGCACAAGGAGCTGACCTGCCCCCAGCTGCATATTCCCACCTTGTGCCAGCGCCAGCACAAAATCCCCCAGCACTTTGGTCTGTTCTACCTTCTCCTACCTCATATTCACAGTAGTGCCACTTCAGATAAGAGGATCTATTCACATGGTGGTACTGCCAGCTCCAAGCAGTTGCGGGGCTGCAATTAAAAGCTGCTCTTGACAGAGATTAAATCCAGAATGCATGAAAGAAAATTCCATGGCAGGTTTCTTTGGAGGGAAAAAGTAGTCATTGCACTCACAAACAAGGCAGCAGACAAAGATAGCCCAGAATTTACTAGCCAAGAACTTTTCAGAGAACACTACAGAAGCCACAGTAAAACAGCACACGATCTGTACAGTCAAGCTATTTTTCTATTTATACTATCTTAAATCTTTCATTAAGGAGCCAGCATACCAAAAACTTTCGGATGGTATGTACTTGGGCAGCCAAAGTGCATTTTGATTCAGATTCTGAGTCCTCCTTGCAGAAGTGTTCAGAACATTACCATAAAGATACACAGCCATTCCCCTCATTAGCAGGTAGCCACACCACCTGCAGCACACCTTTCTTAAAACCATTCTGTTAAAAGAACAAAGTTAACAATGTTCTTCTCAAAGGCATACAATGCTGCCTACAATACTCCACGACCCTGGGTAACTGTTTCCTATGGAACTATCCTGAGCAGCAGCATCCCACCCAGTCACACCTACACCAAGATACCTCTTCACTTACACCTCTGCAACGTCCCAGCAGAAATGAAAAGCCTCTGTAAAACTAGTAAATAAGCTTTTTTATTGTTGTACACAAACATTCTCAGCCCTACTGCACTGAACTGTGTTAAAATGTGTACCAGTAAGGCCACTGGAAACTTTGGAAGAATGAAACAAGTATCTCCATGTCCTAGCTCAGTTCATTTCCAGAACTGCTACTGCAGCAAGCAGAACTGCATGCAACATGTTTTTATATAGGATTTCTACAGAACTTACTTTGCTCCAGAAATGCAGAATGGTTGTTTCCACATCCCAGATCTGAACATAGCTGTTGAGTCCTTCAAGTATCACCCAAAAAATATAATGCTTCCAAGATTGCTTCAAAGACCCTCTGAGACTTGAAACGATTTTGCAAATTGCAAATCTTGCAGTTTGCCCTGTTAAACTGCCTGAAGACAACAGTACAATCTCTCCTCTGAAAACACTACTGCAAGCTTACCCAGGAACCTGACTTCTCAGCCCAAGAGACATAACAGGAACCTATGCAGAGAAGTTACACAAAGACTAATATAAGAGACTTGGAGCTCCAGAGAACCCCCAGTAGGCAGACACTGATGATGTAAGCAAGACGCACTCTTTCCTCCAGAGCATGAAATTTCAACTTCTTCAGGATGCATAATTAATATCACAGAGTTTCTGCAGAAAATGGGCCAGAGAACGAGCCATTTCCCCAAGTAAACAAGCAGGGATTATGCGAGTTTAAGATACAAAGCTGAATACACATGTTATACTCTCTCTAAAATACGACTGAATACCAGAAAATATAAGGATGGTTATCTTCTTAAATACCTCCAGGACCCTCCATGCCCTCTTCTGGCAGCAGCTATACTGGCTAAAGAAGCTGCTGCCTGAAACTGGTGGCTACAATGATCCCCAAAAGAGACCCAGAGAAGTGGGCAGCGACGATGCTAGAAGGCATTTCCCTTGCAACCCTGGGCTGGCCAAGAAATGTTGCATTGCTTCAGGACAAGCACATATAGTGTAAGCACCTGTATCTAGTTCTGCAAACAAACTAGTAGTCTGGTTGAGGTTTCATTTTTTGTTTGGTTGGGGTTTTTTTGTTTGTCTGGTTTTGGTGGTTTTGCTGCTGTTATTGTTCTGGGGTTTGTTTGTTTTGGTTTTTTTTTTGTTTGTTTTGTTGTTTTTAAAGCTACCACCTCAGTTCAAAAATATTTTTATTGAGTGCACAGAAAGAATTAATTGCATTGGGGTTTTTGCTGGGGGTGGGTGGGGTGGGTGAGTCTGTACATTTTATGAAAACGGCACAACTGAGGTTGGGTTGACAGCAAGTACCAGGAAGCACACTTCTTTCACAGCTCTCTTCCATGCCTGCGTCGCTCCTTCCAAATCACACGGTACTGCACAAGGCTTTCCAAAAGAAAAGTCAACTCAACTTTTCATACTGCAAAAAGGCAAGCTATTTTCCTACAGCTTCAGGAAAAAAAAACGCACAAATGCTTCAGAACAAGAAAAATTCCAAACAGGGCAGATTTAAGGGTAAGTATCAGTCAAATCATTACTTCAGCAGAGTTAAAAGTACCTGAGAGCAGGGCAACAGCATGCTACAAGCTGTACACCCCAGCAAGCAGCAATATCATCCTCACCTGTAGTGCAAGCTTATCTGCTGTCAGCTTGCAGGTCAAGTAGTCACGAATAACACAAGAAATCAGATCTTAGTGATTGCAGGGCTGTGTTCTAAAAACAAGAAAGAAACATAATATAGACTATAACTCTCTGCTGCCAGCAATGTGCAGTCATGCTCTTTGTACAAGTGTTCACACATACTGAGTTCAGTATATGCAGTTCAGACTGCCCACCAAATTAAGCCAGAGGAGGAAAAAGGGTCATGTAGCTGATTAAAAGAAAAGGCCAGACAGACCTTTACTTTAACTGAAGTCTGAGCTGGCACTAAGGTTTCTAGAGGAGTAAACCTCAAAAAAAAAAAAAAAAAAAAAAACCTGCTTTGTTTGACCTTCCCACCCCTAGTCAGTAGATGCAACTAAACACATTCTCTTTCCCAAGCAGCTCATTCAATTAAAGGCAAATACAGTATACTTAAATCATGCCTGATAGAGATCAGGCCTTTCTGAGCCCTCAGCAGTTTATTAACCCAATTCACCCTACAGGCTTTTCAAAAAACAAACTGCACAGCAAAGACAGTTTGGCCATTCAGTGAAGTTAGAGCTGTTTAACAGACCACTATTAAGAAAAAATGCTCTGACATTAACTACAACACACAGCAATAATTCATACAGCCTCGGCAGCGCCACAAGCAATCCCCTCCAGCAACCACAAAACAACCGAACCCGGGGAGCAGAGACTCGACTCCTCACTCTGCGCTAGAAGCTCCCCAAAATACTCCTTGCAGGCCCTCCTTGGCGTAAGCATTCTGAGGTGGAGCCTTCCTTCTCCTTTCTGCTGTCTTTCCCAGCAGGAAAAGCTGAACCCTACTTCATAGGGAAGAAGTTACAACATTACTGCGGGGACTGGGGCATAGAGAAGACGCAACACGCACCCCAAGGCCCGTGTCACCCGAAAAGCCTGGTTTCCCGGGCAGCAGCTCTCCCTCAGCCCTGGGCCCAGACATCCCCTCTCAGCCTGTTTCAAGGTAGAGCACCCGCTACAAGTCCGCAGCCTGCTCCCGCCGGTACGCGGGGAACAGAAGGCTGAAACCAAACGGACACTCCGTGGCCAGCCGTGCCCGCCGAGAGCTGCGAGAAAAAGGACGAAAAAACCCTCCCCGCTGGCTACAGCTCACCTCAGCCCCACAGCCGGCCTCGCCGGAGCGTACACGAGCCACGGCGGCCGCGCTTCCGCGGGCAGTGGCATGCCGGGAGAGGGCGGGAGCAGGGCGGGGCCTGGGGCCGGTGGGGCGGGGGCTTTGTAGAGTTGAGGGGCTGTGGTGGGGGTCTGGGATGTCAGTCCGTGTTGTGGAACGGCCGTGTGGAGGGTCTCAGGGGCACTTATATACAGGTCCCGAAAGTCCTGGGGGGGCGTATTAGGGACCTATGTCTATAGTTGCTGAAATGCTCTTATATGAGGAATGTTCGTATAGGTCCTGTGTATAGGGCCTGAGGGTCTTGCATGTAGGGCCTGAAAGACCTGTATATGGGCTTTCATGGGCTTAGTATATTTAAGTGTTGAAAGGTCTGTACATAGGGCCTCAAGGGCCCGAACATATAGGTCCTGAAAGGTTTGTGTATAGGGTATAAGGAGCATATATATAGGTCCTGAAGGGCCGGTATAGGGGGGCTGGGGGACATACAGTATATATGTTATGTTATATTACATTATATTATATTACATTATATTATATTACATTACATTATATTACATTACATTATATTACATTATATTAACCCGAGAGGATCTTCAGATGTGTGTATATATAGGGTCTGAGCAACCTATATAGACAAGGCCCAAAAGAGTTTATACATAGGGTTTGAAGGGTCTATGTGCAAGGTCTGAGCAACCTATGTTTAGGTTTAAGGCACCAGTGTGTCCAGGGGCTAAGACAGAAGTCAGTGTTGTCTGCAAGCCCTTGGTCATTTCTGCCATACTCTATTGAATATTCCGTTTTATTTCTCCAATAAGTAATTCTTTCCTTCTGGGCAAACACTTCACATGCTAGAGGGGCTTCTAGCATGTCCATGTCCATACCTGGAGCACGTAAGTGATTGAGATACTCTTGGAACTGAAAAGCATTCTGAAATATACAAGCCTAAAGCAAGAAAGAGAAAGGAGCTCTTCCATCACTTTAGAAATGTGGAAAATTTGATTTTCCAGGAGTGATCACATGAACTGCAATTTCCTTAATAGTGTATGAATTGAACTGCTTTTTCTTGCTGGTTCTTCCCCCCTCCCCACTCCAGCATATCTTTTTGAGCTTTTCTATGTTTCTGATGACAATTCACATTAAAAAACAAAGGGATTATCTCTTGAGAAATGCGTCTTATGAGAAGGTAATTCTGTGGGGTCCAGAACAGTTGCTGGCTCCAGACCTGCAGCAAGGAAAGCCAACACTGCTGTAGTGCAGCACGGCCTGAATTAGCTGTGAAATAGAAATCATGATCTTATATCTGTCGCTCACCCTCCAAGCTGTGCCAGCAAGCCTAGCCAGATAGTATTAACCATGTCCTCCTATTTCTGCATGGGTTTCCTCCCTCAGTTATTGAATTGACAAACAAAATCTCTGCGGGAGGATTTATTTTTCCTTTTGACCACAGTACTTACAAAATACTAAGGAAATTATTTCCACTGAGCTGCCAGCTTGACACCTCCCCCACAACAAACTTCTGAGGTACTCAGGATGGCAGGGAGTGGCTCAGGATGATGACCACAGGTAGAAAAACCTCTCGATCTATCAGAGACAAAAGCAGCACCAAGGGCATCACATCAGCCCAGCAGCACTGTGTTTCAATTAATTTCATGCACTAGTAAGATTTTACCATTAGGCAAGAGTGTGCTTGAGAACCTCCTCCAAAAGAGGCTTTTTTGGATGGCAGAGGAAATGTGAAGGAACGGAGACATCTTGAAAATAAGTGTGACTGGGTGCCATGAATGGTTAGGATTTGGGGGAATAAGCGTTGCTCCTCCAGGACACAGCAATACCCAGAAGTCCCAATCCCAAATAGTTCCTGTGCAGTGAAATATAATATAATACTTTTTAGCCATCTCTGAGATGGGCCAGTCCCAAAAGGTAAAATTGAAGGCTAATTTTTGAAACAAGGGAGGAATCCCAGCAAACCTGGTGGAAGGATGCTGTTTCTTCCTGGGTTGTAGCATAGGGTAGGTGCGTTGCCTGCTGCGGCCATGCTTGGCAGCTCAGGAATGGGGTGGCAGCGGGAAGGGAAAATGAGAAAGGCACGCCTGGGTCATGTGCGTCTCAGCATCTAGATCAGAAGGAGGATACGCCACTGAGGGGGCTAATTTTAGGTATTTAATTTTAGTTGCTTCCAGATGCCTCTTACATTGACTCTCTTCAGGCTTTAATGAACCCCCCATTAAAAAAGACATTTTCCGGAGGCATAAATAGACAGTGATTGCTCTTCAGGAACATAGGAGGCTGCTGAATCCTGCCATTCCCTCCTGCAGTGAAAACACTGCAGGATGGACCTTTTGGTGAGGCTTAAAGTGTTGCCAGAGACTTAGAGGGATTGCTGTGGAGATGGGATGCAGTAGCACACAGAGGTCTGGCTATCTCTGATGGAGATGACGGACCCAAATAGGAGATGGAAGGAGAACATGCTGCAGTGAGCAAATGCTGGCATGTTTCAGTAACTGGGGGTTTATAGCCAAGGTCCTGCAACGGGACAGGTATCATCAGCCTACACAGCCCAGGGGCATTTCCTCATCATATCTTCTTGCTCCCTGAGCAGCCACTGCAGTACTCAGCTTATGGAATATAGCCAGCACCATTCCTTTAACAGCAGGTAGACTTTGACCTCCTATCTCAGGGCTTGGCTGTGTTATCTGCATCAGCCTGAAAGCTCCAAACTTTCCCCTAAATAAAAGGAGTTAAAATAGACTTGGACCAGTATCGTCCCAGATTTCCACTCACACCCAATGCACCTGCAGGATTTTGCCGATGCATCAACCTCCATGTGCTGGATTTTACAAATATTGCAGCCCTGGACATCTATAGAAATAAAATAGAATAAATCCTGAATTTATTAACATGAAGAAATTGATGAGCCCATGGACAAAGGCAAGTTTTATTTTTCTTTTTTCCTTTTTTTTTTTTTTTTTAATTCCTAGTGATCTTATTTAATCTGAGCACTTCAGGGTTTGCTGAGGTCTGAGACAAAGTGTTGGGTTTACCTACAGGTTCATTGCACACTTGCTTTCTTTTAAATCAGTATCTTATTTGCATGAGTACAGCATACATGCCTCCATCAGCAGTTTCAGGATGGCTGATGGAGGTTGGAGGTTTCAGCTTTCCACTTCAGTCTTTCCCACAGCAGTAATATTAATTGTGAATGCTGGTGCGCTTTTCTCCATCAATTCTTCTTAGGAACACTTTCCAATATTCATCCAGCTGTAATTATAAGCACCGGGAGAAAGCCTTGTTAAATACATCATTTTATTTAAGTTTTACAAGAGTGGAATACGCTTCTAGCAGGGTACTGGCAGCTATTTGACCTAAACAGATGGGGTTTCATTTTGGTGCTGATACTCTCACTCCTTTCACCCTTGTGCTCCTGGGAAACCATTCCCTGCTGGCTTGTTTAATTGCATGGGTATTGATCTTGGGGGGTTGTGTTTAATCCCCATTTATATGTGTTATAATGAATGCCCACATGCTCAGCATGGGTTTGCTAACAAATTATTGGCCTTTCTGCTACCCTCAGCCTTTGCTTGCATGCTGTCTTCTGTCACCTCTGTCAAACACCTCTTGGAAATGTTTAACCTCTGCCTAAAATATGACTTCAAGTGAACACTTCCAGCTTCTCTTTAAAGAGAAATAAAAGACTAAATATGAATGGCTGAAGGACTAGGGAATAGGAGAGAGCAGTTGGAGCAGGTCTGACAGCCCAAGGTCTGCTGCATGTGCCCATCCTTGCCCTTCTCTGGAGCTGCCTGCATCAAGCCCCTGTAGGAAAACCCATGGGGAGGGCAGCATGGGCTCATCGTGACCACCTCTACTCACTCAGCCAAGAAAAAACTATTGGATTGGGTAGTTTATGGCATGAAGATGTGTCTCTGCCCAAAAGTGGTGCTGGGGCTGCATCCTCTGCCTTCGTTGGGACCTTCTCCATCCTGGAGACTTCCTTCCTCCCACTTTCCTGTCTTTCTAATCACCATTTTCCAGCTCCTCTGGGCTGCATTAATCCCAGTTTTGCCATTTTGAGGCTTGAACCCCACTGTTTGGGGATGCAGCAAACCATACTGGGGAAAGGCTGATGTCTCTAGACAGGGACACCCTGGCTGCGGCCCACAAGGCAGCTTTTCAGTCGAGATGTGCATATTCCAGTGCTGATGTTCCCTGGGTCATCACAGAGGGCTGCCTTGTACAAAAAACTGACTTTTAAAGACTTTTTCCTCATGCTGATGATTTTTAGCACAGAGTGAGTGGGGAATACAAGTAGCAGGGGCTGAGAAAAGGTTTGAGCGAATCCAAACAGTGGAGCTCAGAGCAGCTGCTGCAATAGGTGTCCATAATCTTGCAAGAAGAAGCAAATAATTATCAAATTGCTAAACACTGATGCTGAGAAGATGATGGGTAAATCCTTCCAAAAGGATACAGTTAAGACTTGGTGACTTCAACCATGTTTTCACAACTGACAAAGAGAAGGAAGGGAAAACCCATACCTCCCTTCTGGAAAATCCAGCCAGAAATGAGAATTGAGGAGGAGGATTGCTCAGGGATGAGCTGTGTGCTCTGAAATGATGTTGCTTGGGGAAAAGCTGAAAACAACCCTTCAGCATCTCAGCAGATGTGATGGCAGGACTTGGGGAAGGTAGCACTGGAGGGAGGTGGAGATAGAAGGAGGAGAGCACTGGCGTGTTGTGATAATGTGAATGATGGCTGAAGCACACCCATGTCACCCCATCACCCTTTCGTGCTTCACTCTGTATTTTTAGGTGTCTGTGGCAAAGAGCAGTGGTAAATAATAGCCAGTCTCCCCACCCGCATGTTTTCTATGCTTTCCTCAACCTCCAGCCTTGTCACAGTTTTCTCTTCGTTAACTTCTCGTGACTCTCCTTTCCCAAGCATCTTCATCTCCACACCTTGCATCCTGATTGCTCCGTGCAGCAAGGACTCAGGCTCCTCAACTTCAAAAAATGATAGTAACACAGGATCCCATCTGCTTTTAAACCAAGGCACTTTGCCTCAGTCTCAGCCATAACAGTAGTGCTACACATGGGAACTGCTTGTGCATTAGTGTTTTGTAAAGCTCCATTTTCTAACGAGCAATTCTGAGGCTACTTCCAGTATGAAAAGCAATAGGCTTCTTTCCCTTCCAAGACTGTTCCCTCCCAGGAATTTAAAAGGAGCTTCTGGTGATATTGTAAGAACTCCCAGGCTGAAGGGCAAATTCTAAGAAAACCAGTTCACGTTAATCACGCTTTAAGCAACAGCTGGGCACATATTGCTTATTTAGCCTATATGCTGCAACGTCTATGCTGCCAGCCCAGCACGTAAGCATCTCTCTCTCTGCAAAATAGGTGTCACCCTCTTTTTATACAATTCATCAAAACTGCCATGGGGGTGGGATGCTGGCTTGACTTTGCACCCCAAATCCCTGTGCTGACCCCCCCCCTACATCTCCAGGGCCATCCCTTCGCAGCCTTCTCTACTGCACCGTCTTTCTGCACCCTTTCCCCCGCGTACTCCGCCTCCCTGCACTGCCTCCCGTAGCGCGCCCCCTCCCCAGTGCGCCCCATCTCCCCTGGTGCACAACCCCTTAGTCCCCCCCTTCCCGGTGCACCCCACCTCCAAGTACCCCATCTCCCCCACTGCGGGCCCTTCCCGGTGCACCCCAACTCCCCGTTCCCCCCTCCTAGCGCGGGCCCTCCCGGCCGCTCCCAGCCCCGCCCCGGACCTGGCTCCGCCCCGGTCCGACCCCGCCCCGCGACGCCCGTGCTGAGGAGTTTCCCTGCCCTCTAGCCGGGCCGTGGCCCCGCCCACCGCCGGCAG
>JASSUY010007010.1:0-12876 GCA_032466535.1 Forpus xanthops | reverse complement strand
CCGGGCTCTCCCGGCCCATCCCGGCGCGGCTGCAGGGAGCCCCGGGTTAGCGAGGCGGCCCGCGCTGTCGGCGCTGCGATGCCGCACGCTGGTGGCCTGCGCAGGGCGGTGCGGGCTTCTAACGGGGACCTGCCCGGAATGAGTGCGCTGCCTGCGGAGGCCCACGCAGCCTTCGCCTTGTATTGAACACAGAAGTGCGAACTCGGGTGCGACACAAAGTAACAACGGAAGCTTTCGTTTCAGGATATTTAGTGGCGACTTGAGATACTCCTGTCTCCTCAGGGCTGGGAGGGGGATGTTTGAGGCGTTGTTTTGGCCTTGCCTTCCTGAGGCTTGCTGTTTGTCCGGCACCGCGGCTCTGTGACTATGCCTTGGAAATAACTGCAAACTCCTTACAACAAAATATGTCGTTTTCTTTAGCTCGGTGTGAGCAATGCCAGGTATTCCTGCCGTTCCTGTCATTCATTCTCTGGTGGGGGATTGGGAGAGGAAAGATCAGTTTTCTCCATCTTGTGGTTTCCAGCAGGTCAGCTGAACACTTTAGCTTGTGTGTTCAAGGCCATTACTGGAAAAGCAGGAGTTCTTACTTGCACAGAGCCAAGTTATGATAAGAAAACAAAGGCAGCCCTTAGTTTCCCAGTTTTCTAGACTGCGCAGGGCAAGTCTACCCATTTCAGCTTGCATTGCTTACCTCTTCCTTGCACTGAGAGAAGGTGGTGTGTGATGTCCTTTAGCTGGTCTAGAGGCACAGATCTGAATCTGGCAGTGACCAATTCCCATGCTTTACACACAAGCAAACACCAACTTTATGACTACACTGTGCTCTTGCTCTTAAGGAAAAGATTTTCCTCCCCAAACAACTTGCTGCTCTTATCTTCAGCTGTGGACATAAGTTCCAGGGAAGACTGTGGAGCAGCATGTGTGTAGTGATACCCATCAGCAGTGAGCTGTGCTGGTAGATTAGATGTGCATTTTTTTCTGGTATTACATAAATAACTTACATAAACAACGTCAGAATATGTGTTACGGTGGAAGCACATGATGCTGAACTACTGAGCAGGAAGTCTTAAGAGCAGGGATTGCATGTAGTTGTGCAGGGTGAATATGACTCTGCAGTATTTCCACTATTTCTTTAAGTATATAGTCAGTGGCTTTGGCATCTTCATGTGGGGTGTACTTTTAAACTTGAGAGCATCCCTGGCAGTGTTCAAGGCCAGGTTGGATGGGACTTGGAGCAACCTGCCCTAGTAAAAGGTGTCCCTGCCCGTGCAGGGGGTTGGAACTGGATGAACTTAAAGGTCCTTTCCAACACAAACTGTTACCCATGATCCAGGCCCAAGTTGTTGGTGCTGACTCTGCTCCTTTGGCCGATTTGCTTTCCCAGTCTGTCCAGAGCTGGGCTTGCATTTCTGGACTTGCCTATCTCTAGACAGTCACCTTGGGATCCCATGTTTAGAGTACAGAGCTGTTTGCATAGACTGAAGTCCTGGGACCCGCTATCAAGGAGTGTTTCCCCACAGTCAGCTAATTGTTTTGTGAGGATCTACCCACTATGCTGCCATAATCAGGGTGCGGTTTTCTTATGCAGGGAGCATTAATTAACTCTTACTTTCATTACTCCAGGGATCTCTTTATAGTTTCCTGCATTGTCACCCGATGCTGCCTTGAAATATGCTTGTTCTTGTGTCTTAATTTAATTTTAGGGTTCCCTCTACTGCAGAGGGTGTTGGTTTATACACTTATGGCCTCTGAAAGTCTTTGTTCACACTGCTTTAAGATGCTGCATTGTAGGCACTTTGAGGAGAACACTGATCCTCCTTCAGTGTTCCTAGCTTCCTTTCCACTGCATGTGATAGTTGAGAAGAGGGACTTGATTTAGCATTTAGGAGGAGAAATTTGATCAGGCAGTAGGTCAGTGTAGTGGAGTAGTAGGAAAGAAGCTCCTGTCCTGAACATGTGCCAAACGTGTGAGTGTGCCTCTGCTCCTGTGAGAGGATGTGCACCTTGCACATAACCCTTACTGACTGCTCCCCTGCATGTTGCTGTGCCTCAAACTGTAGCGGTACAAACTGCATAAGGCTGCAGGAGAGAGCAGAAATGGTCAGCAGGGTTAAGCTGCCCTGAAAGGCCATGAGCAAGCACAGTTGTGCTCTCTGGCCCCTGAAATAGGTTAAGAATGAATGACCTCTCTGCTCCTGAGCATGACAAGAGCTAACTACAGCCAGAGCTCTGCTGGGCCAAGGTGGTGGCTCAGATCATCTTGGATTTAGGCATTAAAGGTCTGTTTCTGAGGGCTTAATCCATGTGGGTCTTGCATTGAGTATTCTCTTGCTCTCTGCATCAGTACCTTCTGAGGAACTAGCAGTGATTGACAGGCAGAAGCTTTCTGCTGCTAATCTGAATGTACAAAGTGTTACCATACTCTGATATGCCTCTTTTTATAGGCAATAAAGGAGGGGGTTATTCAGATACTTCAGTAGTACATCAAGGTACAAGAGAGAATTTTTGCCAGATCTTTTGCTTTGCTTATTCTGTTTCCTCTCATCTTGCAATGGTTGAGAGGTTATAGGCTTCTGCCTGGGACCAGGAAGGCAAAAGACAAGGCTGCAGGAGTTAAGTAAGCAAACTTCAGAAGTATAGCTCAAATGTCAGGAAAGCAGTTCTAGGGTCAGCGGAATACAAGATGATGCTTTTTCCTGTGAGCAGCACAGCTTTATTTACAAGCACTGAGATTCTAAATATTGCAGATCATGAGGTGACTTACCTACAAGGCATCTGAAGACAGAGATTTGTTCCCGTATTCAGCCATCCCAGCGACACTGAATATTGAATGAAATGGAGATTTGAAAAAGGATGTGAGGACCATAGTGCCAGCAACCACAGGGGGAAGGAAACTAGGACAATGTCAGATGATGTCTGATTTGTCCCTGTTATTTGGGCAAGGGCACAGGGAAGGGATTAGTAGCAGCTGGAGGAAGAAGAATATCCCTTAACAAAATATGCACACCTCCTGCGGATAAGTTTCTGTTTCAGTTCCCTGTCAGACAAATGGAGTCAGTCATCCCGGCAGCAGAACGTCCGTGTTATTGCAGATGTCAAAATGTCCTCTCAGATAAACTAAAACATGCCTTTTCTCTTTTTTACCAACAGGGAAGAGGCTGCAGGAGTGGATCTCGGTCATCCTGTGCTTCTCTCTCATCTGCTTCAATTTTTACAATCTTCTCTTCTACTTGCGCCTGGAACATATACCCTCAATGGTTTTTGGGATATGTAAGTAGGAACTGTTCGCTGCCATGAGCAAGACTATTGTAATGCTGGAAACAAGTGTGTGATCTTTTAGGCTTGACTTGCTGTTTAAAGGGACAGGGGCATTCCTGTGTGTGCAGTTGCACTGCCTCTGAAACAGAGGCCATCTGAAGATTTTAACGTAGCTGCTGCAGTGTGGTGCAGCAATTCCAAGATTTCACATTGAAACATGAAGTTTGGCCTTTATCTTGAATGCAGCTTTTATGTGGCAGTAAATGTGACTGTTGGTCTCTTATTACTCCATTTGATTGGGAGCGTTTGCAAGCAAGTGCAGTATTATATCTCTGCCTTAGGTGTGTAGAAGTATGTAAGTTGTCAGTACAGAGGTAGCTGGTGTAGGTGCAGTGTGAGTTGATGATTTCATCTGAAAAGATGGAGAGGAAGAGCTAGTAAAGAATCCTAGTATGATATTGTACACCTTTACTGACAGAATGAGGAATTGCATGGAATTAACTGAAGGAAAATCTTGTCTTGGAATAACCTGGGTGTGAAAAGGGACTCCACAACATTCATTGCATCATTCAGAGCCTAAACCTACATACAACTTGAATGTTACTTAACACTTGGAACCAAAAGTGTCAGTGTTTACATGAGCACTGTGTTTCTGGGATGGTACTGAAATGCTGTGGCACAGAAGCTTTCCTGGGAACAGGCAGAAGAGAGGGCAGTGGAGCAGGCTGAGCTGCAGCAGGTGGGCATCTTGGCTTGCTCAATCTGTTGGCATTATCTGGGCAGCAAATGTTCCTGTTGGCTGTGTGGCTGTGTGTGTATGGGAAGCGATGTAGGGAAAGGAAAGAAGATTAAATTTAGGAATCGGAAGAGCCAGCTCTGCAGTGCATACCTCTCATAACTTTCTGGTTAGAGTCTAATGTGAGATGAGGAAGGGAAGAGAATAGTAACTAAACATTTCAGCAGTGTTCTACTGTACTTGTGATTAATATTGCAGCGTTAGCTGCAATTAGTACTTTAATATGATTTTCCAGTTAACTGAAAGGAGACCAAATGGTGGCACTCATCAGGACACCATGTAAGCTAGCTACAGGTATTCAGTTTCCATGCTTCATAATAGAAGTAACTTTTCTATAAACATTGTGAATTGTTGTGTGTTTTAGAATAGAATGGTACTTTTTGATAATTATATGTATAAAAAAAAAAACAACCAAACACCAACAAAACACAGCAGCAGCTTCAAAGAGTGATACATGATAGATGCCATGAATTTTTGTCAAAGCACTGGGAAGAGGTAATCCATGATGCCTCCTTAAAGATTTTTTGCTTTCCATTGGGGCTGAGGGGGAGCAGAATCTTCCAATATAAATCACACCAGCTCACTCAGCCTAACTTTATCTTGCCTGCTCTCAGCTGATGAGGTGGAGGTGTTGGGAGGAATGGAGAAGAGCATGGCATGAGAGCTGCTCCATAATGATGTCAGATGTAGACAAAGAGAAGCAGTAATGATGCTTAACCTGTAGTGCAATCTGCTTGCAGCTGGCTTTCATCTCAATGTTAATATTGATAAAAGCTTGAGCTCTCTGATATCCTGGTTACCAGTTTAACTGATAAAGCAGCCAATTCACTGATAATATTATTTAAGTAGTAGTGAATGATTAAAACAGCAGACTCTGGATTGTGTAAATAAAACAGTGTGGAAATAACTGATAGCATGTACAAAAATGAGTTCAATAAAATAATAAGTGCTCCATGCTGTCTTGTTTTGCTGTCTTCAGTTGTCATTTCTCCAGGTAAAGTGTGAATGATGTCCGTAATACAGCCTAATTATCCCTATGAATTTAGTTTTGTGAAACTCGTCTCCATAAATGCCCGATTCCTATGTACTGCAGCACAGTGCAGTGGCTGAGATAAGGAGCATTGAGTTACAGACATGGTCAGCTGTTTTCCCATTGAGAGCTTTCATGAAGTTTAGACTGGAATGTTGACCTTTGAGTTGAGATGGAAAATTAAACATTCTGCTAATAAAGACAAGGCTCTAGATCGTGTGTGTTGGAATCTGAAAGTGATTGGTGATCCAGTGGGCAGGGTCTGATCTGCACAGACCTGTTCATTGGGTTGTGTTGCTGGGAGGCTCTGTGTACTCTTATGTAAATATGTGCTTTGTTTTAAGACGGAGTAGTTTGAACCTCCTGCATCATTTCACCTTATGTAAGCCCTTTGTCTGTGATTAAAAGCTGTTATAGCTTCTTCTTTTTTTTTAATGCCTTTAAAGGCATAGTTATAATATAGGCAGTGCTGTAAATATCTGTAAACCCCCAGGACAGAAAGATCTGATCCTCCACTTACTTCCTTGTGTGATGTGAGCAGGGTGCTGAGAAATGAGCTCAACGTGGCACGCTGTCATTTGCTGTGCTGAATCACCTACTGCACTGGGGCTGCGAGGAGGGAACTTTATGGCATTGGTTTAAAATAGCTTTTGATCTCGGTTGTTTTGTGCTGACTAAAGATGATCCTGCTGGAAATGAAGAGGCATGTGAGTCTCTTATCTCTGGAAGACAATTCCCTTCCCTCTCTGCTGTCAAAAAGAAAAGAAAAAGAGCGTGGGCAGAGGTTGGATTTATTTTGTTGTTCGTGTTAGCTCCAGTCATGCCCTATTCTGAGTATCTTCTGCTCTCAGAAGCTATGAAAAATCTCCTTTTTATGCAAGCCAATGATGTAGATTTGAATGTGGTACCTTATTTGCACACACACATGCACACAGTGAACCCCAGGGCAGCCTCTGTTCAGAAAGCTGGTGTGTTGGAGGGTTAATACCTGGATAGTCCCACTATAGTCCCAGGACATCATGCAGGTGGTGCTGCAGACCCAGGGCAACTCCTGCCCCTGAAGAGCAGCTCAGTTGTGCTGGGGATAAGGCTGGCCTAGGTGTCACCTTGTGATAAGCAGAAGGGTCTTGCCAGAATGTGTAAGAAAGAATAGGTTTGAAATCTCCTACACTCTCAGGTGATTTTGTGGTGTCTAACATGTAGTTCAATATACATGAGTTCTGTGTGTGTATATATTATATATGTGATATATTAATAGTATCTTGATAAAAAGTTTGGCAAGTCTCACCATGGATCCTGGTTTGCATTCCCCCCCCATGTATTCTTACAGCGTTTTAAAGCCTTTTTTCCAAGTTGAGTGACTTGTTTCTGGCATCTAACTTTTATCTGCAGCCACGTTTATTGCAGTCTTACAAAGGAAATGCATTAAGTTTGTGTTGTAGCCTGTTTATGTTCCCAAGTAGGGCAGATCTCTAGGAATATCTTGGGACACAACACAAGAACAGTTAATGATCACTTGAGAGATGGGGAACTGTTTCTTTCTAACTTCATTAGAAGTACACGTTTCAGTATAGCAGATGCTGTGGGTTGGCTGGAGCAGAAAGAAATCACTTGGTTCACTTTTGAAACAAAAACTTGTTCTGATAAAGGCCCAGAACCATTTTGTTTCAAGCCTGAGCAGCTCTGCAGAGCTGTGCTTGGTTACCTGCATTGCAGAGCCAAGTGATATGTGTGTAATCCGTATGAAAGCTCTGGCACACATTGGAGTAAATGCGCTCTAGAGATCATCAACGCTTTATGAAGTGCACTGGTGTGCCCCTGCATCAAGGTCCTGCTGCCTTGCAGGGTGAGACACAACTGTGGTGATGTCACTTTGCTTTGGGTTTGTTTGTTAAAATGAATTTCCATTTGAAGTCAGGATTTAAAAGGTCCTTGAAATGACACCAGGGAAACCCTCGCTTAACAAAGGAAAATCATCTTTGCACTCAGCCTCAGGGCAAGTAAGACAAACCTGTGTCACCTGCTGTGTCATCCCTTCCCTGAGGCAATTGTCACTTCTTCTCTGTTGGTACCTTTGTGTTTTCCATCCTAAACTGTATCATCTTCTAAAGGCGGATACTCGGCACAGTGTGATTAAGTAGGAGAAGCTTTGAGTCAGGTTTGCATCACACAAATAACAGCGCTGTACTGGCACAACTTGTATAATGTCACAGTATCACAGAATGATTTGGGTTGGAAAGCACCTTAAAGCTCATCCAGTTCCAATCCCCTGCCACAGGCAGGGACACCTTCCACTGGAGCAGGTTGCTCAAAGCCCCATCCAGCCATCATCTGCTGATAGTTCTGTATGTGTTAACTTGAGCTATAGCCTTTCTGGCACCAATAGATGCTGGAGGCTGTTGGTCTTGACAGTGGAATTACAGAGGCCATGGTTTGCACCCTGCTGGGTGATGCTGCCACCAGTTATCTGTTCTTTGTTTAATATGGATTAGGGGATGAACTTCTCCATTGTGCTGGCACAGTTCTGGGGCAGAGTGGCTGGAGGCGATACCTTGATGGGGGAGATGAGCCCTTCTCCCTCCTGGAGGCTTTTTACCCTGGGAGCAGGGTACATGCCAGTGGTGCCAGTGACATGGCTCCATCTGTGCTTTCCTCCTTGTATGCACAGTGGATGTGCTTTTGCTCCTTATGTCAGCAGCAGGACTGGGACAAAGACAGCTCTGTGTGCTTGCTGAGCTGTCTGGGGCTCTCTTAAAGTTGCAGGGGACTTCGGTTTGATATAGGTCTCGGTGGTGCTGGTTTACTTGGAATAGTGCCTCATGCACTTCAGAACACGAACACATGTTGGAGAGTTGCCCTGATGGAGTGGGTTAGAGTGAGTGGTGACAGAGTGATCCGCTTTGGTGAGAGATTATGGATGCTTGTGTCTCGCGCCAGGCGAATGCTCAGGTCTGTGGGTGCCAACCTGCCTGCACAGAGCTCCTGGTGCTACTGAGAGCCGAGCTTGCTCTGTGGGATTCCTGGGGGTGTTTGCAATGGGTGAAACCAGAGGATCAGTTTGATCAATCATACTAATGAAAGAATGGGAGCTTTCAGTGAGGGAAGACATGCTCTAGGGTTCCAGGAACCGTTGTTCTCTGTTCTCTTAAGCCATCTAGAAGAAAGTGATTAATTGCTTTTTCTAATAATGTATTTTCAGGGAAAAGAAGTGCACACAATGGTAATTTTTGTGTAAGAACCTGAGGCCTAGGTAAAGCTGTCAAGATGTGGTCATTTAAACATGATGGATGCTTGACCAGCACTCCATCAGCTGGAGAAGTAGCTGCTTTGAGCTTGCTTTGGGTTAACAGGCTGTGATTAAGGACATGAACATAAAATGTGGTTCCTATCAGTAAGTTTATCAGGTAGTGATTCTTAGCCAAGTCATGCTTTAGGATCTACTGGTGTTTGACTCCATGGGAGCAGGTACCCTCATTCCCCGAGGATGGACTTTTCCTGGTGGCTTCTTGCAGTATTGGAAGCTGTGTGGTTTCTGCCCTGAGGCTGGTGTTCGGGTCTGTTGCAGTTAGAGGTGAGGCAAGAGGTATGGGCGGTGTGCCTGGCTCTCGGGAGGCAGTGGATTTTATGGCTTTCCCATAGCAGGGAGGAACTGGAGCATACAGTGGAAGGAGAAGGAATGTCTGCTGTGTCAGTAGTGTGCCAGTCTTGCAAAATAAGCATGTGCAACTCGGGATAGACCTTTCCCATCTCTGGACCGTATGTAGTATAGACATGGCTTATTTGAAAACCCAATTATAATGTAATTAATGCATGTAATAATATATCCAGGCCCTTTTATTTCATAGTTCAGCTGTGTTCTGTGCTTCCTTGCACTGTTAAGTCCAGTTTTGAGTGAATGTTTCTCAGCTTTTAATAGCCAAAACAATTAACTCTTCCTTTTAATTCCTCTTGTTTGTTCACCATGCTATGCTTTATACTTCTTGAAATGGGATTTTCTTTGCCTCATAACTTGCCATAGTATCAAGCCAGCCTTTTCTGTACTGAAAGCCACTAAATGTCGAATGGAGATGATGAAGGCTTTTTATTTTTATAAGCATGTAAGTAGCAAACCAATGTTGCTTTAGCATATTGATTATTTACAAAACCAATCTTTCTGTTGTGGAATTGGCCAATCCTCGGGCTCTTTAGTGCTGCAACATTTAACTGGTTTGTACGGTCACTGATTAAAAATGACTGTACCTCTCAATGATGTTGCACAACACTATCAAGTTATTTAATAACATCTTATGCTGGTTTCTTTTTTGTCTCTCCAGAGACTCTTAACTGAGTCCTTACAGTGAATATGAAACTTTATGTACTCTATTGCAAGGCTTCTGGGCTTTAATGTGAGAATTCTGTCTGTGCAAAGCCAGGCTTACACTTGGCTCTGTACAATTTTGGTGAAGTACAACTTTCTGTTGCAGAACATGCAAAGTAGTTCTATCTTTGGAGGCACGATGTGTTCAAATGTCCCACTTCATGTGGCTTCTTTCTGCTTGCACTGGGGCACTGGGGTTGCAGGAAGTGATATGTGACTGATTCATGAAAGAGGCTCATTATTGAGGCTGCAGATTGTAATCCTCCATTTGGTACCTAAGCCAGGAAGTGGAGGAGTGGGGGCTTCTCTGTGACAACCCCCTACAAGTTACCCCTTCCTGAAGAGAACACAAGCAGGAGCAAAGCCATGTTTGTTGACTGCATGTTTGGGCTGGTGTCTCTTGGAGCCCTGTGAGCGTGGCCTGGCAGGTGACGGGTGTCTGAGTGCCACAGTCATGCTGTGGCACATCCCCTGACTCAGACCAGAGGCACCCACTCCCTCTGTGGTGTCCCGAGGGCGCTGCTGTACCTGCCAGCTCATCTATTCAAAGGATCACAAGTGCTGTAAGAGAATGACCATTCTAGCAAATGTGTGTGTCAGTGGTGTGTTCACTTACTTTAAAACACCTGCTGCTGGTTGAGGTACATTTGCATCCCTGTGGTCTCCCTGTCTGCGAGGACTTTTTCTTCTCTCCTCATTCAGCAGCCTACTTCCAAATCAAATCCTGATATTTTGAGCAAGTTCTGCAGCTCATTTCTTAACTGTGATGCCTTCTTCCACTTCTGTGCCTTCTGAGTGCTCACCTCTTCTTCAGCCACAAGCCATTGGTGGGCTGATCCTCCATCCCACTGCTCAGTAGGCTGGAGTAAAAGTTATGTGCACAGAGCTGTGTTTCTCTAATGCTTTACTGGTCTTGCTTCTCATGAATGTGTGAATCCGTGGTTTGCAGTTCATAGATATCCAAACTGTGAATATTCTGCTTTTTCTGACTTTATTATAACCTCTTCAGACTGACAGCATTGAATATGAATTCTCTCACCCTCCCAACCTTGATGACAGAGCATCAAGTTCTTATACCACCTTAGAGAAGTAGCTGGACACCTCTGTCTTGTTTTTCCCATTTTAACTAAAGACAGTGCTAGGTATATGATAATATTGAGTTCAGTTCATTGCTGTCTGTACTTTCAGAGTCCAGAGACAGGATGCAAATTAAAATGTTATGATATTAGTCATGTCTCTATATATAACCTTCGGATCAGTTCTTTCTCTTTTATTACAACTTGTCATACACAACTGCTGCAGAGTGAGCAAGCCCTTCTTGCAGTCGAGCTGAATACAAAGGTTTCTGGTAGTTAGGTTTTTTCTATACTGCTTTAGTGTAATGCACTGCTTCAGGCACCCTTCATTCTTTCCTTTTAGCTTTCTACCAGCTGGCACCAGAGTAATACACAGAATATCTACAGAACTGTCAGTATTTTGCCTTTCTTTCTGTTGATCTTTCTGCTGTTATTTCAAGCTCTGATAATGCAGTGTGCTGGAGGGGATGTGAGTTAATAGGGTGATTACCTCAGCAAGAATGGTAGCTTAGTTGTTGCAAAGTGGAGTCTTGCTTGGATATCTTCTCCTTGAATCAAGGCAGTTTGCTCTTTCAGCTGCTAGGTGCAGACCTAATAGCTATTGTGTTCCACTCTATTTCACTGTAGCTTAAATGTGTGCCCTGAAACAAGAAACTATAGAATTTTCTGCTTAAAAAGGAGTCATGTTCAGTAAATAAAGTGATACATAAAGGGTGGAGTATCTCTGGCTGTATTATAGAGTTTGGGCCAACTAGATAATGGATTCAGCAATGGGGATTGATTTGTAATTTGAAAATAAAACCTTTTGGGGTAGTAGATGCCACACTAATCCTGATCTTATTTCTTCTCCCTTTTTGCGAATGAAAGGTGAGGGGAAGGCCTGCTGAGGTGAGGGAGCAGCTAAGGAAAAGGTAACCACAAGGAGGGCTACATCTGAAGTGTGCTGTGCTGCATGCACTGTAGGTAACGGTTGTGCACTGACTTGATTGATAGTAACAGAGCAGCCTCATCCTCTGTCATGCTTTGAAAATTACCTGCTCTTTAGCAATCCTGCCAGTGTTACAAGAACTTCATTAAACTGGACTCCCGAGGCAGCTGCCCTAAGCTTCCTGGAGTAGGAAAGTTGGGCACAGTCTGGATCCCAGCCAGGGTAAATAGAAGTTGTGTGATTTGTGGGGAAAGACGCATGCTTGTTATTGTATTCTGGCATATCTCAGACTGCTTTTAAATTTCTGTGAGGGAGGGAGGAGTAACAAGGTGCCTTGGCATCAAAGCAAGATGAACCGGTATACCAACAACTTTAACTTTTGGGCTGGATTACAAGTGAGTTGGAATTGTCTTGCCTAACATCATAATAGGAAGGGGGTCCCTCCCCATTATAGAGCCTCAATGCTATAAATGAGAAGCAGTGCTTGAACAAAGTCTTAAGACACACAGAGGAAACAAATGCTGGCTAGTGGAAGAAAAAGCCAGAAGTCCTCCTAGCTTCATGGACATCTGAGGAAGAGTTAGTGCAGAAGAAGAATTAGCAGAGCAAAAAATAAATGCCCTGCATCACCTCTGTTTTTGCAGCTCCCTGCTGTTTTGGGAGCAAAGACTGTGCTGCAAACAGCCCTAATCTGATAAATACCAGAGGAAAAACTAAAGAGCTGGGATCCAGCCACTCTGGCCTGGTCCTGTGGCTACTCCTCTGCTTTTGATGGAAGCACAGGCTCCTCTGAGGACTGCCAGTGCCAATGCTGTGTCACTGTGCCTTCTGCCCTGAGCACCAAGTGAAGTAGCGAATTGCTAACTGCACTGCTTTGAACACACAGTCCTTGTGTTTCTGTTGTTTTGACCCATTTGAAAGTGAACTACAAGATCAGTGCAGAGTGCTTTGATTGGATGAACTTTGGGTGATTGTGAGGGATTTTCACTGGGATCAGACCCTCAGTTTCCGGGTGGATTTGCACAGGATGCAGCAGCTATTATGAAATCTAGGTCGTGCTTCTGCTGTGTTCCTTTATCCAGACCTGCAGGTAACAAGTGTGTGCTCTTTCTCTGTCAGAGCCTGCGCCCTGGCTCCACAGAGGATCAGCAGGTATGGCTGTGTGCGTGTTCACTGGGTGGTCCATCTCAGAACAAGCACACAGGAAGATCTTTCCCATGTTGTTGTCACCTGAGGGGATGGTACTAGGGGGAGAAATGGTCCTGAGGCTTAGTCTGCTTTAGCTTTCAGCAAACCTGGACTCCATCCAGATCTGGCTAATCTAACATGAGACCTGCTCAGAGCACGATTGTCATGGTTTGAGGCCCCTCAAACAGTTCTGTGCACCCCCCCCCCCTTTCTTCCCCAGTCCCGGGGAAATGGGAAGGAGAA
>JASSUY010007009.1:0-18614 GCA_032466535.1 Forpus xanthops | reverse complement strand
CAAATCACTACTGCTACCACCAATAATAATAATGACAAGGCAAATACAAGGAAAGAATACAACAGCTCACCAACTAACTTCCACCCAGCCCAACCAAGCAGTGTGCCCCCCTCAACTGATACCAAGCCCGATCATGCAGTGCCTCCTCCCCCTCTTCCAGGTCTCTGCTCTCTTGTTTTACATCCTGGGCATGGCGTGCTGTGGTATGGAATACTTCAGTCAGTTTGGGTCATGTGCCCTGTTTCTGCTTCCTCCCGGCTTCCCCTCCTCCCT
Source organism: Forpus xanthops (assembly GCA_032466535.1). Lineage (NCBI taxonomy): Eukaryota > Metazoa > Chordata > Aves > Psittaciformes > Psittacidae > Forpus > Forpus xanthops. The sequence goes on along the minus strand of JASSUY010007009.1, from coordinate 18,341 downwards.
GACAGTGCATGAGGCTCAGAAAGTCCTTGGTCAGACAAAATATTACCAAGCAGTAACTGAAAACACTGGTGTTATCAGTGCTATTTCCAGGTCCCAAATCAAAACCACAGTGCTACACCAGCTACTAAGAAGGAGAAAAATGACTGCTGCTGCTGAACCCATGACAGCATTTGAAAGAAGGTATTAGATGAGAAACAGCATGGACTACTATGTTATTGTGGTTCTTTCTGTGATGTGTGAGAGCTATGCCCCTGTGAAATAAGTTGGGATTTATGAAGTTGTACACAGTTGTCTTGAATGCAGAATCCCTTTTATAAGTAAAAGGTTTCTCATGGAAGTTTCAGCTGCTGAGAATTCTGGAACATATAAGGGGAATAAGGCTTTTATGTCTTTCCTAGTAGCTCTTGTCGTAAAGCATCTAAGAGTCTGCTGCAAACAGAAATCATTCACGGGAAGAGGAGCATGTCCACTGGGGTAGATCTCAAGAATTATAGACTACATTTTAACCAATTAAGCCTAAATAAAATGGGACTTAAAAGGAAAAGAACTATTTCATAATAGAGTTTCTTTTAATGTGAGTGTGTTATTAGTCCGGGTCATGCACCAAAATCTGCATAAAGACATTGGTACCAGGCACTGTGCAGAAACTTGTATGTCTGAATGTGGAGCAAACATCTGGCAATACACAACTGATGTGCAGTGCCTCTATCAGCAGCTTGGGTTTTGCTGCAATTTTTTTTTTTATTCTCCTTAAAATAAGATGTTAGTCTCTCTGTGGTGTTTTCCTTTTTACTGAGGAAGTCAGGAACTGAAAGGGCACTTTGTCAGCTCTGCAAATTCTTGTCTAATGCAGGTTTATTCAGTCTCTTAATACAAACTCAATGACTATATTGATCCCATTTACGACAGTGTACTTATTGATTTGGTCAGGCATGGTAGTTCTTTGTAAATAATCCCTGATCTGGGCTATGGCAGATGTCTGAAAAGTATAGCTTCTTATCTTGATGCAAACATAGTGTTTAGGTCTGGAATGCTATGATGCCTTTCCGTCTCTAGTGCCATTATTTTTCTTTCAGGCTCTGGTGTAATAAAGAGCTCTGAGGGGAAATACAGCTGTTCTTGCTTTTTTCATTTTAAAACATTGGTCTGCTGTTTTAAATGTTTGCCTGTCTGTCCTGTGGTTGCTCACAAGTACGCAGCATATTATTTTCATTTGATTTGGATTTTTTTTTGGTTTTTAACCTGTAATTGCTACTTTGGCTTCTGCTTTTGGAGATTCATACTTATTTGTTTGCACAATCTATAGAACCAAAATTCTCATAGGAACTGAACAGGGTTGCAATGCTAGGTGAGTGAAAGAGGATTTTTTTCAAATGTCTCAGGTTGAATATGTAATTTCTGTTCTTTCTCAATTTTTAAGAAATTCTTTCACATTGAATGTAAGAGTCTGTGTTACTGCCTTTCACCTGCTATTGAGAGATAGGTGACTTTGAGAGCAAATCTTGGGGTGTATAAATATCTTTCAGAAGCATAAATATATTTAGTAATATATAGAAATAGTAAGCAATTTAAGATGCAATAGTACTGCATTTTAGTAATTTTAAGTATAAAGCTTTGCATTGACTTTTTTAATCTGAATTCCTTTGTTTAAGCTAGATATTTAAATCGGTAATATGGTTTTTGTTCTTAGATAGTAGTGATTATTTTTGCAGTTTGGGGTGTTTTTATCTGTTACCTGTGCTTACTTTGATGCAATTTACAGTATATAAAGATATTCCGTGTTTTAAATTGAATAAATTTTTTGTAGCATAAAATTGCAGTGGGTCTGCAAAAATCATCATAGAAGATTCAAATGAATGGAAAATAGAAATCAAGCTTTATTTCAGATAATAATGTATTTAGAAATTGTCTTTACGCAGGTAGATGGTTGCAGTTTTGTGACAAGAACAGCTATACCCGCAGACTTAATCAGGGTACAGTACTTCAAATTGAATTGTAATAGTAATGATGAATGCTAAAAACTTTAGTTTGTTTTAAGCAAAACCTGTGTTGCTAATAGTTTATTTTGCATGCTGTGCTATGCATCTACAGCTTGCTATATATTAATAGTATGTATTGTTGAACTTGAAATGCCAAACAATTTACTACTTCTGCTGAGGCTATTATGAAATGACTTGTAGAAATGCTTTATGTCTGTGCTTTCAAGGTATGAATTATACTAACAAAGGAGGTTGCCATGGCAATAAGATCTGTGATGCTGTATTGTATGTTAATGTTCTAAGGTGGCATTTTATACTGAATTTGATATTTGAGTTTACTTACTGTGATGAACCGTAAAAAATGGCATGTTAAGGAACTTGGATTAATTTAGGAAGAAGAATTTGGAGTTGGAGAGATTTGTTCTGAGCATGGAATGCAGCGCTCTCACACGCAGCTAGAGGTGATGGAGAATGAATTGACTGGGAAACAGCAAGAGATTGAAGAGCTAAACAAAGAGCTAGAAGAAATGAGGGCAGCATATGGTACAGAAGGATTGCAACAGGTATAATTACCTTATGTTGCTTTCTACTTGCTACTCGGTTACATGCAAAAAAATGTAGAACATCACCTGAAAGAGTTCCCACTTAATGGTAGCTGTTTAGACTGCAGTCAGTGTGTGATAGAGAATTACACAGAATTTCTGTCAATCACATACCATGCACACTGTTGCTTCGCATGGCATTTCCACTGTGTGTTGTTTTTCTTTGTGTTATGTGACTAAAATTCCAGTCTTCTTTCCAGTGACTTTCTTCAGATCAGGAATGGAAAGACTTTTCTTCAAGAAGAGCCCTAATTCTTCTCTAGTTGAGAAAACACTGCATTTTTTTAATATCTTTTTCCAAGATCAGAAATCCCCCAGGTTTTATTTCCCAAAGAATAATATAACTGAGTTAATCCTTGAACCAAAAAGGTGTTTGTGTGTCAGACTTCAAAAGGCAACTGTGTCAGAATTTTTTAATAAAAGTCTCATAACTTTAGATTGCAGGAAAGTATTTCTTACTTTAGAAATACCATTGGAATTTAAAATTAGGTTTTAAAGTAAAGAATATTTTTCCAGTTTAAGCCAGTGGTGTAATGCACTGAAGTCAGTGCTTATAATCATGTTTCGTGTCATACTTAATTTGGATTCAGGTCATGTCATTGTGGTTTTTCTATTTTTTTTTGCAAAGCACTATAGAAATCAAAAATCGTTCTACTGTTCAGTCATTTTCACTGTTATTGCACTATTGCATTTTTTTCTGCTTTCATTTGTATTTTATGTGTGAAAATGCATGTCATGTTTTCCAGCATACTAGAGTGATCTTTAAGTGGTTGCTCTGGAGGTGATTTATTGTTCCTTTGTCCGTTGGTGAATTTCTGGTGTTGCATTTTAAGTCAAGCTTAACTTCTAATTACTGTGCCTTGTATCTATTGTGCTAAACGTAATAGTCATAATTGTAGCCTAATAAAGAACATAAACGTAATTTTAGTTTCCACAATTGTGGCTCATGTTTTTCCTGAAAAAGCTGAAAGTGATTTTTTTTTTTTTTAAATGTCTGATTGCTGTTTAAAAAGAAATTAAAAATACATTAAAACAGGCTGTGGTACAATACTATAATATTGGCAGTAGATCTTTGGATGGTGGTGGTACAGTGCATAATGTCTCAGTTGAGAAATGTTTATGGTTTACTTTCCAGAAGACACACAAGAATTTTAAATAGGGAATGTGAAAGATGTGTTGTGTGCTTTAGTTCTGCCTGTTTGGTAAAAAGATTGAATTGAAAAAGCTGAAAATTATTGTATAACAATGTGTATATTGGAACACATAAATTTACTTAGTGTCCTTGAACAGATGTAAAAGGGAAGGTATGACACACATAAGTGTCTGATCTGTGCCAAATTTTCTCTAACAAACATCTATTTTTTTCCACTAAGTCCATACTTTTGAAGTATGAGGTCGCTGCAGTGTTCTGGGAAGAACTTTGAAAAAAATCATCAAATTCTTTGCATAGTTTGGCTGGTTTGAACTACTTCTGTCTTATATGTCCTATAAATATTGTCTCTGTCTTCTCAATTGGTAAACATTATCTGGAAGCATCATAATTGTAACTTCAAGACTCAGGATATAGCCTGGAGAAACTTCTTTGTAGGGGCATTGTAAACAGTTACAGAAGATGAGTAATGGATTGAGAAATTTGCAGTACAGAGAGATGAACTTTCCACTAGCCTTAACAGAGTTCAAATTGGCAAAGGGATTTCTTATTAATATGTCTTTAAAATTGTACATGAAAATAGGTCCAATTAATACTGTAGAATTTATGACTGCCTGAGTATAATGCTACAAAAAAAAAACCACTTGCAAAGGATTTTTTCTGTACTTTTTGGAATTGATGAAGCAATGATAAAGTTTAAACTATGAAGTTCACTGTGTCAGTTTTGCAGCTTGAGCTGATCTTCTCATGTAGCTATGAATAGTTTCTCCGTGTTCACAGTGTAGGATACTGCCTTGTATCTGTTTTGTATGATGAATGCATTTATTGCATTTTTGGTGAGAGATGAATGTACATAAGTAGTTGTACAAAATTGCTGAAACGCTATAAATAGATACTCTGGCTTCCTTTATGATGTTTTGCTTATGTGGCCACACTTTTTAGTTTACATATTTAACTAATCCTCTTAAAGTTTCAGATTTTGTTCTTTCATAAATTTACTTTATGGAGAGGTCATATATTAATAATGAGGGGGGAAAAGTCTATTTCTGAAATATTTATAAATAGAATTTATGAGGGTAGGGGGAGTGGAAATATGCTCCAGTAGGTCTGTGCGACCTCTTTTAAATTGAGAGGTTAGGGCATATTCTTGCCTAGTTAGAATAAGCTGGTTCTGTTTGGGTGGGTTTTTCTTTGTGGCTTTGATTTGTACTAATAGTTTAAATATTGTCTTCTGTAGCTGCAGGAATTTGAAGCTGCTATCAAAAAAAGAGATGACATTATCACTCAGCTCACTACTAACCTACAGCAGGCACGGAAGGAAAAGGATGAAACTATGAGAGAGTTCTTGGAGCTTACTGAACAAAGTCAAAAACTACAAATTCAATTTCAGCATGTAAGTTACAAGACTACAAATAGTTTCTGGGGGTTTGAAAATCAGTGTCACTTTGGAGGGTCTGTAAATGGCTGCTTCCTGCTGTAATGTAGATTTTTGTACATTCCTTTAAAGAATTGGTTTCTTAGTACAGATAAGCAGTTACTTTACTGGCCCTACAGCTGTCACTATAATAACTGGTTTATTGTGTTAATTCACTATAAAATAATGCAAATTAGTCTGCTTTATTTTCTTGTATATAGTAATTGCTTCTGGTAAGTACTGGATGGTAGCACTTACCTTAAAGAAGAGCGTTTGTGTGATTAGTTCTCAGAGCTTTGTGCAGAAATCCATCTTTGAAATCAAAGCAGCCAGCCATCAACTTTGGTGGGCCATCATTTCATGCTCCAGTGCTTCCTGTATTTTTGGGTAAAACCTGTTTCTTGTAGTGTTATTGGAAAGTAGTTTAACAAAGTTAAGTTTCAGATAAGAATTTATTCAACAAAAACACTGGTGTTTGAGGTGCTGTGGACTCTTTGTCTATGACTAAAGTTTATAGTGTTGTAGTTGAATATTGTAGTATTTTATGCTGATTAAGCACTTTATGTAGCTTTTTTGAACTTCAAGTGGGATATATTCTGAAGTGTATTTACTCTTAAAAATCTGATTTTGAGGACAGCACTTTGAATTAGTTTATTTTACTACTTAGAAATGTTTCTGAGACACTGCTGTTCTATGCTAGCTCACCATAAAACAATTTGGTATGAAAAATTTTCCGTTGATTGGCCATCCCAAAAGTATATTTCAGTTCCTCCTAAAAGAACTCATAAAATTTTATGATTCTTTGTAGTGTAAGCTGTTTCTGAAAAACTTGATGTACTTTATGTTTTGGGTTTTTTTAACATTTAAGTTGCAGGCAAGTGAAGCCTTAAGGAACACCAGCCATAGTTGCACAGCTGCTGACTTATTGCAAGCCAAGCAACAGATAATATCACATCAGCAGCAGCTAGAAGAACAAGAATATCTGCTGAAGAATTATCAAAAAAAGAATGAAGAATTTGAAGTGCAGATTATGCATCTTCAAGACAAAATCACCACATATGAAGTGGTATGTTCCTTACTGGAAAGACCTCTCTTCCTAGTTTGTTTTTTCTTTTCTGGATTTTGTGGTTCCATTAAACTATAAGGGCCAAAGCAGAGATTTTAAGTGTGTGTGTGCAGCATATATTACATACTAAGATCCCAAGTTTTTAAGACTGGTTCTGTTAAACTAGCATTTAATATTATTTAAAACTGAAGTTTTGTCACTAGTATGTGTTGTGTTTAAAAAACAGCAGAAATATTTACAACAAATTATGAAACTATGTTGTGTATTAGAATGCCTTCATTAAATTACATTATTTTTATTTTTTTTCCCTAACAAAATAACTTGCTTGAACAATCTTTTCTCTTAAGGAAAGAATTAATTGTTTTGTTCATATTCTTTTTTTTTTTTTTTTTAATTATCCTTTATGGAAAATATCTTAAATCATAAAATCAATTAGGTTGGAGAAGACCTTTAAGATCTTCAAGTCCAACCGTTGCCTCAGGATTGCCAAGACCCACACCTAAACCATATCGCTGACAGATAGTGACTAAAAAAATTAAGTGTCATTAACAGTGACAAGAGACAAAACCTTCAGTAGTTTGCAGCAGTTCTTTATTTTTTTTTTTAAAGTAACAGAGCACAACTGGAAAAAATGGATGTGATTATTTTCTTTTTTGACCTTTTTTGAGGGATGATGTGAAGTCAGGCAGGCAGGGGTTGTCAGTTATTCCAAGGGTACAGAAAACCTCCAAACGAGATCAACAAATATCTATACTTGCTTTTTATAAGTGATCACTAGCCTTCTAAAGAAAGTCACTGTGTTTAAATGGCTATGTATAAATGTTCATATATGTTTGGTTAGCAAACAAAAATAAGAACATGGTTTTGCTCATTTTTTTAAAGGAAAAACAAAAAAGTGAGGGAGAAGATTTAAGTAAACTACAAGAAAAAGAAGCATTAGTTGAAGAACTGGAGGCAAAACTTGGAGAAGAAGAAAAAAAATCATTTCAGCTTAAGGAAAAATTATCAGATGTCAGTAAATTACTTGAAGAATCAAAAGAACAGATTTCTCTAAAGAACCAGGAGATAAATAATATGAGAGCTGAACTTACCACCTACAAACAGAAAGAAAGACAATGTTCTGATGAAATAAAACAGTTAATGGGAACTGTGGAAGAATTGCAGAAACGATGTTACAAAGACAGCCAGTCTGAAGCTGACATTGTGCAAAGAATGGAATTGGAAACACAGAGGAGACTGGCGCAACTTCAGGCTGAATTAGATGAAACGCATGGCCAGCAGATTGTACAAATGAAGCAAGAATTAATTAAGCAACATGCAATGGAAATGGAAAAGCGTCTTTCGCAACAGAAGGTAGAATTGGAGAAAACTTCAAGCCTGTGTTTGAATGAGAATGTTAATAAAGATCAAATGCATTTAATGACTATTAAAATAAATGAAATGAATGTAAAATTGCAAGATGCTGATAATGAAAGGAGAAGAATAAAGCATGAATTGTCGCAACAGATGGAAGTCATTTCAGCAGAGAGGTCTCTTCAACAAACTAAAATTGAAGATCTTCTCCAAGAACTGAATTTTTCAAGAGAGCAGGTTCAAAGAGCCAAACAAAATATAGTGGATATGGAATGTAAATTAAATGAAGCCGAAAAACACCAGTCTGTGATTGAAGATTTAAAAACTCAGCTGGCTTCTGCCTCTGAATTTAGGAAGGAATTAGAATTAAAACATGAGGCAGAAGTCACAAATTACAAAATTAAACTTGAAATGCTAGAAAGAGAGAAGGATGCAGTTTTGGACAGGATGGCAGAATCTCAAGAAGCAGAATTGGAGAGACTGAGAACAAAGCTTCTGTTTAGTCATGAAGAGGAGCTTTCCAGACTTAAAGAAGATTTACAACAAGAGCACATGGTCAATATGGAAAGCCTTAAAGATAACTTGAATATGCATCATAAACATCAGTTAGATGAGATACAAAATGAAATGAGTCGAAAGATAAAAGCTCTGCAATATGAAAATGACAGCTTACTCACAAAGCAAAATCAGTTGATATTAGAGATTTCAAGCCTTAAAGATCTGCAGCAGTCTATTGTAAATTCTAAATGTGAAGAAATGACACTTAAAATCCATGAGATGCAGAATGAGATTGAAGTGCTTAGGCAAGAGGAAAAAGAGAAAGGTACCCTTGAACACGAAATTCAAGAGTTGCAGCTTAAAACTGAGTTGATGCAGGAACAAATGAGGGAGAGAGAAGATAGCCTTCAAAAAAAGTGTTCTGAACTTGAAAAGCAAAATAAACTTCTTAAGGGGGAAAACGAAACTCTGGAAGAGAAATTAAAAGGCATGTTGGTAGGCTCTGAAGAAAATGTTATTTTTAACAGTGTTAGCTCTAATTCTGAAATTTTGGACTTGCAAAAAAGAATAGAAAAGCTGATTACTGAAAATGAGCAACTTAAAAACCAAAATGGTCAACTCCAAGAGGATAGTGAAAGGCAGAAGAGTACCTTTGCATTTACTGAGAGAAAACTGGAAGCTAGTTATAAAGAGCTGCAGAAAGAATGTGCTACTCTTCTGAAGGCAAAAACTGATTTAGAAGAGTACAAGAATAAGCAGGAAGCTGAATATAAAATCAAACTCAAAGATTTGAATGAAAAACTTCACTGTTTACAAAGCAATAGATCCGTTCTGTTTAAAACTTCTGGTTTTGAAGGGAGTAAAGAAATCAAGGTGTCTAGGGCAGACACATTTGAGGCTGAAGAATTTGTTGAGAAAGATGTGACAGAACTGATGGAAAAGCTTGAGGTTGCCCAGCATGAGAAATTGGAATTATCTCTGAAACTTTCCAATCTCTCTGAACAGTTGAAGTCAAAGCATAGTGAAATTTGTCATTTAAATGAAAAAGTTAAATCCTTAAAAGATGAGAAGGAACAAGTTCTAGCAAAATGTAAAGAACTAGAAGTCATAATTAGCCATGCTCAGAGAGGAAATAGCAGTAGTAATTATCCTAAGACAAAATGCTCTAAAGGAAAATCTCTAAAACCTGCTGCTCCAGCATCTGAAAGGAGAAGTAAAACTGCTGGTCGAAGGAATAAAGTTGATGAAGGAATAAATGCACAAGGAAATCTAGGTTCAGGTAAAGATACCAGTCATGAAGTGACAAAAAGAAAGGAAGTTCAGCAAATGTTGAAACCGGAACAACAGTCTCTTGTAGAACATTTGCATGGGATGACAAATAGGCTGTCTGATGAAGCAGCATTAATAGCTGTTACACAGAGTGAAAATAATAATCTTCAGCAGCAGGTGGATGCCTTAAAATCAGAACAGGTAAGTTACATGAAGCAGTACAGAAAACTACCTACGAAAATTTGTAAGCACTTGCACTTGGAAATTTGCACTGTATTTTTCCTATTAGATATGCTTTAAGTACAGGTGCATGGTCATATGTGTATGATAACGTGGCCAGTGGTTGACAGTTGTTTACACGAATGACCAGAATGATAACCACAGTCAATGTGTATGAGGATGCTTTTTTTAAAGTGAAAGAAATACTCTTCCCTGACATTTAATTAAATCAACAGCAACAATAAAAGGAGATGTCTAGAGCACTTTGCACTTTGATGTAGCATTTAAGTTATTTGAGGTGAGGACTTACTCAGGACATATTTTTTTTCCATCTGTGATTAGGTTTTCAGTTCTCTAAGTACTCTTTCAGACAATATAAAGAGAGAAACTCTTGACTGCTCCAGTCATCCTTTATCAATCCTGTGAAATACTCATCTCCTTATCAAAACTTTTAGCTATATGCAGTTGTCGCTTCTTAAGAAATGTGTTTGTATGTGAGAGTGAGAAATGTGTGAAGATACAAAGTTACACATACTGTGATTGTAACCAACCTGTGTTTTGCTGGAGAAACCTTTTTTTTTTTCTTTTTTTTTTTTTTAATTTTTTTTTTCCTATGTTCTAAAAATCCACCCAACTGTGAACTGATACCGCCACTGCCTAATTTTATGTTATGTTGTAGTTCATTCATTTCCTAAGAAATAAAATAAGCAAAGCTATACTGGAAACAGCTGTGAGGTTATAGAAAAGAGCTACAGCTGTATAATGTTTGGGGTTGTTTTGGTTTGGTTTTTATGAGGCTGTGGTAACAGTCTTGCAGTTTCCTGCCTTAGAACTAAAAAATCATCCTGATCCAGAGGTGTCTAAAAACCTTTTCAAAATTGAATTCTAAATAGCTTATTATTGGCAAAACCTAAACATGCTTTGTTTAGGAATAAAATCCCCCAAAGTTCATACTAGAATGCTGGGAATGAATGTTTCTGAGGTCTGTTAATGATACAGTCTTTTTTTCTTCTGTATTTGGAGTGAACTTTCTTAACCTACTCTATTGGTAGTGATATTGCTCTCACTTCATTGGGGTAAAATTTATTGAGGTTTTATTGCTGCCTATCAAGTTTTCTTGATTTTTGGTTCTGTTTTTATTTTACGTTGAAGTTTCATAATATTATGTTACAGTATGATTTTTCAAAACTGCATATGTCTTTTTATTCGAAGACTGATTTACAGCTACAGATGGAAGCACAGCGCATTTGCCTGTCTCTGGTTTACTCAGCTCATGTAGACCAGGTTCGTGAGCACTTGAAAGCAGAAAAAGAGAGTGCACTTTGCAGTCTTAAAGAGGAACTTGTACACAGTCATCTACAAGAGATGAATGATCTGAAAAAAATGCATCAGCTGGAGCTTCAAACCTTGAAAATTCAACAAGCAGGTAACTTAACCAAAATTACAGGAATGAGGCCTTTGATATGAAAAATAATGTCTTTAAAGAAGCACACATGCATGCAGCTGTCCAATAAATCATTTTTATACTAAACTGGTTTTGTACCAGATTGTTTACCCATTATAAGTAGTCTGTTACTCAGGATACTTAGGGGAAAAATAAAGAAAAAAAGAGAGAAAGAGGTTATAATAATATAGGAGAAAAAAAAAATAGAAAGTATTACTACTCATGTTTTGCTGTTTTGTATTAGGTGAATTGATTGTAAAGAACTATATTATAGATTCATCTTTAAGGCTGTATTCCTTACTGAAATTATAAGCAAATGCATCAGCAAAATATTCTGGGGCTGTTCTCTCAGTTCTCTGTTCTTTGAGTTCCTGCACTGACTTCTACATTAAGTAAGATTCTTTGCTACTACTTCCTTGAAACTGTTTTGCATCTGTGAGCTTTTATGTTGTGATGGTTTTCTATCTCTACTTTTTCTGTGATCTTATGGTTTGCCCTTGGGTACTTCTTTTAAGTCCTTTGTCCTCTAGTATGTTTCTATAAAGTTTAACCTTTGTAGAGATCATGGATGTACAAAGCCATTTCTTTTCACTTGCTCCTCTCAAACATGCAGTTCTACCGTAATAATTGAATGGATGTGATGGAACAAGGATGGGAACAAAACACTATGCCTTTCTAAGAGCTGAAGAGGCAACCTCACCGAGGCAGGAAATTAGGCCTTTGAAAAGTTTTTGTGCATCTAGTGTTTAAAAATAATTCGAATAATTTGTATTCGTAGATGATGAAGTCAAATCTACACAGAGACTTATAGAAAAGCTAAATGAAGCTGTGACTGAGGAATGTTCTAGGCTTGCTCAGGTAAGACTTAACAAAAAGCCTTATTTAGAATGGAAATTTTGAAAATGAAAAATTGTGTGTACAGTGAGTCATGCTATTTTCCTGCATATTTTTTTAGCAGGTTTTCCCTGCAGCTTTTCTCTTTGCATTGGTCTCAAATAGATACTGGTAAACCTGATCTTCCAAAATAACATTGCAAGGGTTTTGATATTTTTTTCCTAAATTGTTTTATGTCCGTGTCCAGACAATTCTGCTGGTTTATACCTAGTTTTCATCTTCTATTTAACAGTTATCCTACATTTACAACTTCAGAAGTTGTTTTTTTTTTTTCCTTTCTACATGTCTTTGGCTATATGTTTTAGATTTAACAGTGGTCTGATGTCACACACATATTGACACACAGGACATCACCCTCATGTTTGCAATAGGATAGTAATTTCTTTCTTTGCAGCAGAATATCTTTTACAGTCTTAAAAGTGCCTGAGAATCTAACAAAATTGCTCTCTATATTTTTTCAGTAATTCAGTATTATAGTAAAAAACTTAAGCTTCTTTTTAGTCTGTATTCCAATATCAGCCAGCAGTAATACTGTTTTGCCTGTTTATTGTAGAATACTAATAATCAATGGCCCTTACAGATACTTTTTGACCAAGAATCAAGTTACTTATTAAACTTCTTTCTGGAGAAATTAATCTACTTCCATCATTCATTATAAGCCATGTTTTTCCAATCTTAAATACTTAAAATGATTGGATTTGGTGGTGTGGGGTTTCTTATCCTTCTTTGCTGGACTTCTTTCAACACCTTTCCAAAAACTGGGTAGCAGGACTTCTTTACTTGAGGGCCAGCAATGGAGAGATTAAGCAGGACTCCATGATAGCTCACAGAAAGCAGCAGCTGAAAGAGAGTCTTTGGCATTAGTTGTTTCACAGCTGGGAAAAACACTGCCAATCATGATTCCATGTTGAGCTTTTGGAGAAATTATGTCTTTACTTTTTAAGTTGAATTTGCTGTCTATTGAGACCCAAATGTTTACACAAAGAATCTCACTGTGTGTTCTGAGTAGGATGTTTCTTTTGAAATATCATTTACCTTCAGGAATCATACAGATAAATCTTCTGTTTGCCTACTCATTGTAAGTGTGTCAGCTATTCTGCTGGCCACATAGCACCAACAAAATGAGGGAGTCTGTTTATGCCATACTTGGGTTTTTCCTTTACCATCCCCTTTTATCCTACTTGTTCAATACTTAAGAGCAAGATGATTTATAGTCTCTACAAAGATATCAATTTCTGCTATAGGGAATCTTTCTTCTAGATAAAACTGCACTTTATGAGACATTTACAATGTAAATTTGCCTTCAGCATTAATCAGGGAGGCCTTTCACTGCCAGATTTTAATACTTGGCAGTTCCAAATCAAATACCAATTCCAAAACATATGTATATGCTTTTGCGAAAAGTCTTTCCATACTTGTTTCTATCAGGAGTTTTAAACATTGTCTGGGTTCTTATGACTCAACAGAACATCTATGCCATCATTTCCACAGAAAATAATATTCATAAAAGCTACTTTCTTGCCACAATTTCTCCTGTTTTCTTTTTGAATTGTGATTGATTAATTAATTAAAAATTCTTCACTATGTTTGTTTGTTTCATTCGTTGTATAGGTTTTGTGTGACAATCAGAATGAACTTTCTTCGGCTGCTATCGAAATTGGCAGTAGGGAGCAGGATATTTTCCACAGACCTCCTGCTGTGAAAGAACAGCTGAGTGTAGAATTACCAATACACAGAGGTCAAGCTCAAGGTAGTGGCATTGTACTATCATGCTGGTTAAAAATGCCTATTTAAGGTAATTCCGTCTAGCAGTTATGCCATTAGTTGCTCAGGTGCTAGCTAATTAGCCTAAATCGCTTCTTTAGAGGCTTCCTCAGTATCAGTATTCTGAGCCACTTTTATTTCTTGTTATGAGTATTTGCTTATACTGTTTTCATTACAGTGGAAATTGGTGAAAAAAATGGTGGGTCTGTAGTTTCTTTTCCTCCCTCCTTCATTTGTTGAAGAAGCTAGCAGCTCTACCCAAAAAATCATATGTATCAGTACTATATACAAATGCATCCAAAATTTGGAAGGAGCCTCACTTTTTACAATAATATGTAATGTTTATCAAATAAGTCTTTAATGGAGAGCTGTGAACAATGCACTGTAATAAAATCTATGGCAAAATGACTGATTTATCTTTTTTTTTTTTTTTTAAGTCCCTGGTTATCTATGTAATTTAGCTGTACAAGAACGTATGGATGAACTTCTGCACAAGATAATGGAAGAATACGGTAGGCTGAAAGCACTTCAAACACAGCTGATGAAGGACCATAAACAGGTAAACTTTTTATACTTTATGAGTATATAAGCATTTGAGTTTTCTGTTGCACAAATTCTCTCTGGATGAGCATATGAATGTGTTTGAAATAGCGTTTATGTATCCTGGTTGAGTGGCAAAGTAAGGCAGTGGTTTGATAAAATGGAGAAAATTGCTACCGATGTCACAGAATCGTGACAATGGCTGGGCTTAGAAGGCATCTCTGGAGTTCATCTTGTCCAGCCACTTGCACAAAGCAGCTAGAGGGGATTGCCCAGGATTACATCCAGCTGATTTTTTAGTATCTCCAAGGATGAGGACCCCACAAACCCAGTGGGTAGCCTTGTCTTCTTCAGGTTACACATTCGAGCTCTCTCAGCTTATTGCTGTAAGACACATGCTCTAAGCCTCCCATCTTCTTTGTGACCCTTGACTGAACTCATGCCTGTATATTTATTTCTCTCTTCTACTGGGAGTACTGCACTTGGCCCCGCACTCCACGCGTGTCTTACCAGTACAGAGAAAGGAGCACCTCCATCAACCTCATGGGAAATGCTCTTCCTCATGCAGCCCGGGAGGTTGTTGGACTTTTGTCCTAATGCCATAGCTGGTTCCTGTTCAACTTGGGACTCACCAAGGCCCCCAGGGTTCTTTTCTGCAAAGCTGTTTTTCAGCCGGTCTGTTCTCTGTGCGTATTGGTGCACAGGGCTATTTCTTTTTAGGTTGCAGGAGTTGTGTTTGCCTTTGTTGAACTTCATGAGGCTCCTCTCAGCCCATTTCCCTGTCCTGTCTCTTAAAACAGCAGCACAACCACGTGGTGTATCCTAGTTTTGTATAGTCTGCAAATCTGCTGAGCACATCACTGTTGTCTCATTATCCAGGACATTAACGAAAAGGCTGAACAGTATTGGCTTTGCTATTGACCCATTAGGTACACCACTAGTTATTGGCTTCCAACTGGACTCTGTGCCACTGATCACAACCGTCTGTGCTTAGCAGTTCAGCCAGTTTTCAGTCACCATCCCCATTCTTCATCGGTTTCCTATGAGCATGTAGTGGGAGATGGTGTCAAAAGGTTGGTCAGGTATGCTTTTTCCCTTCATAAATCCATACTCACTACTCCCAAATGGAGAATCTTCTCAGCTTTGTGTGCTAGGAAATGATTTCCAGGATTATTTGATCCATCACCTTCCCAGAGATCAAAGTGAGGTTGACTTGCTTGTAGTTCCTCAAATCTTCCTTTTTTCTCTTCTTGAAGGTAGGATTGCTGTTATCTAATCCTCAGAAATCCCTCAATCACCATGACTTCTCAAGGATAATTGAGAATGGTCTTGCAGGAACATAGAATAGCTCCTTTGTCACTCCTTGGTATATCCCATCAGGCACCACTACATAGTTCATGTCCAGTTTGTTCCCTAACCTTACCCTCCTCCACCAAGGTTTTCTTCCTTGCTTTTAACTTCTACACTAATCTCAGGGCCCTGAGATTTCTAAAGACAAATTTTATAAGTAAATTTTATAAGTAAATTTGAGGTTAAGTACTTCCATGTGTTAAATAGAGTACACTGAATAATTCTAGCTAGAGATGCTTGCCGGTCACGTGTATTGATCAATATACATCTACAGGGGGAAAAAAGAAAAAGAGTATGTGAAAGCTGCATCTTGGGCCTGAAGAGGGTGTTAGTTGCTTCCTCTGCAAGGAAGAGAGAAAGACTAGTGCTTTTGGGGTCAGAGGAATTGTGACTTAACAGTTTATATACAGAGAGAGGGGTTTGAGATTTACAGTGGATGTTCGGTACAGGCTGATCAGCTACCTGTGAAAGCATACTTGGTCATTCAGGCTGTAAAATGAAACACATAGTTACACTGCTTACAATCTCTTATGCATTGGCCACCAATTCTTATACATTTATAATTACAGTTAATATTTTTGCGTCATTGCTAGTCAAAATGTTGTCATTTTTATTTACTTTGTTTTTTTAGGTCAAAGAACCATGGCTGTCTTTTCCGGAAAGGAGGAAAGAAGGTCAGCCTAGTCATCAGGAAACAGGAAAGGGATGTCTGCAGACCACTTGGCAGGATCTAATGGGTAAAAAGATGCATATGCTTGTTTTAATCTACGTTTATTCAGAGAGACAATTACTTTAAATTTTAACTTACTACAGATTGAAATACATGATTTTCTTAAATCTCTAAAATATTTCAGGATTATGTGTGTGAAATGGTTTTGGTTTAGTCTTTTTAGGTTTTCCACAGTTAAATTTCTGTTACCCATATCAAATGCGATTTTGAAAAATGGAAGATTAAGTTATAATTTTTATTGTAGAAAAGTAATTGATATGATAATATTTCAGAAGGAAATATTAACCACAATAATAATTCAGTCCATCACTGCTGTTAACTTTGGAGAGAGTTAATGTCATTTGTTTCCCCCTCTTCAAATTACCTGCATGCAGATCCTACCATTCAAGAATACTGTTTGAAGGAGATAGGAAACCTTAAAACACAACTTGAAGAACAGCACACTCAAGAACTGGAACACCTCCGGTCCTATTTCCAGCAGCAGCTGAAAGAAAGTGAAGAGAGATACACTACAGAGATTGTCCATCTGCAAGATAAGCTTCATAGTGCTGGGGTATCCTGTGACCATATGAGGTATTAATCGCTATGTTGTTTCAATCCTCTGAGAGTTAAGTGTTCTGAAGAAATGACATAAGCGTTGCAAACTAAGTGGTGTAGCATTTAGAATTTACTACATTTTTATAGTTAATAGAGCAAGATTTGCTAATCAGAAGAGTGTTTAAATGTCATTTCATGTACATGAGCTTTTTAGCAGTAGTTTCAAAACTTTCAACTTAACAGAGCACTTTTAACCCTCAAAACTCCAGGCAGCATACTTTACATCCAGAGACACCTTGTGTAGACATAGTTGCATGAAAAAAAATACTTTCTAGAATGATATGTAGTGATAAAGTTTGAGGCAGAGTTGAGGCCCTCTTTAAACTTTCTGGCTTTCACATGCTCATCAGCCTTCTCCTAGCCCTGACCACGGTGGCAATTCAAACCTGAAAGAGGTCTGAGTGTCCTCAGGGGTCCTGACAACTGTGGAGCCACCTTCTGATCCCTCATTATTTCTTAATTCTTTAAAAAAATCCCAAACTATTAACATTTTCAAAACGCATTTTGTGAAACTGTACTTCTGTATGTTTGCTGGCCAGGACAAGTCATAAATACTCATATATGATTTCTGAATTAGTTTAAAATGGATCATTAGTGTTCTGATTTAATCCAAGGTAATTATTCAAAACTCATTTTCCATATTCTTAATAAGCATTTATGGCAATTATTGGTACTTATAAACTTCCTTATAAGAAAAGAAAATTCCCATGAAGGTTTGCATTCTCTTTAGTTCAGGTTTTAAAAATCAAAATTGAACTGGCGTTTTACAGGAAAGTTCCTAGACCAATATGTAAATTGGTTTCTAATAGCGTAGTACAAGTCACCTGTCTCATTACGTCTTAAGCTTGAAGAGGACTGTCTTCTAATGGTGTCATAAGTAACCTGTTGAATGACCTGTTACATACAGCTTCTCCATACCTCATTTGTTGCTGCATCTTTTAATCTAAGCAGCAGTAGTATAGCTCCAGGCCAAGCCTTGAGATTTTTTTTTTGGACGTTTTAGAATCATAGAAGAGTTAGGGTTGGAAAGGACCTTAAGATCATCTAGTTTCAGTCCCCTGCCATGGGCAGGGACACCTCCCACTAAACCATGTCACACAAGGCTATGTCCAACCCGGACTTGGACACTGCCAGCTATGGTGCATTCACAACTCCCTTGGGCAACCCCTTCCAGAGCCTCACCACCCTCACAGTAAAGAACTTCCTCCTTATATCCAGTCTAAACTTCCCCTGTTTAAGATTGAACTCATTGCCTCTTGCCCTGTCAGTACAGTTCCTAATGAAGAGTCCTTTCCCAGCATCCATAAAGCCCCCTTCAGATACTGGAAGGCTCCTCTGAGGTCTCGCACACAGCCTTCTCTTCTCCAGGCTGAACAGCTCCAACTTTCTCAGCCCGTTTTCATAGGGGAGGTGCTCCAGTCCCCTGATCATCCTCGTGGCCCTCCTCTGCACTTGTTCCAACAGTTCCATGT